>APFE030657583.1:0-11771 GCA_000404065.3 Pinus taeda
GAACCAACCTGGAGATTCTTGCCAAGGACATCCACCCTATGGATCAAATAGAACTTCACAAACAAATGGGTGAGATGGTCTATGCAACATTGGCAGACAAAACAATGTTGGCTAATAGGTTGGAAAACAGCCTAAATAATACAGCTGCCCAACTTGAGTTGGAGAAAGCATCCTCTCAGGCCAAAGACAATAGGATCAAGTCTTTGGAGGATATAATTATAGAGCTTGGGCATGACCCCAAGGATCCAAAGGCCATACAATCGCTGCTGAAGATAAGAGATGCAGACCTTGCAGCCCTGAGAAAGAAGGTGAAGCTCCCAGCAACCATTCACCCCCAAACAGAAGAGGTTGCTCAGTAGAGGCAAGACCAAGAGGTAGCTACATTGCTGGTAGCACTGCACAAACAATTAGTGCAGACAGAAGGGAAGCTGGAGGACACAGAGGCTGCACTGCAGGCAGCCCTACAACAGAAAGAAGGAGGCCAGACTTCTCAGCCCCCTCTAGAGGTTATAAACTTTGAGGAGCCCCCAAAGACTATTGCTCCTCCCACAGAACAGGCAGCACCATCAACATCAACAGCAGCACCAGCACCAACATCAGAGCAGGCTCCGAGCCTTGATATGCAGAAATTGATGAGTGAGATCCAGGCCCTCAAAGCCCAGATGACAGAACTGAATGGAGCCAAGGAGAATTTGGCTAAGCTGAATGAGAAATATGACAAATCTAAGCAGAATGTGGCTGAGAAAGGGAGAGAAATAAAAGCCCTCAAAGAGAAGATAAAGGAGCTGGAGAAAGAGCTCACCCTTGACAAAGTGGTGCTGAGATCAGGACAGTTTTGTGGACCCACATTGGCCATCAATAACGGATCAGTGGCAATACATTGAGACTATCCATGAGCAAATGGAGCTCATAGGAAAAGCACAAAAGGAAGTCCATAGAGCAAGGGCATCTCTAGGCAGTATGCCTGAGATAGCCAACAGAATGATTAATGTGCTTAATAACCGAACAGGTCCTCAGCTGGCAGCAATTGGAATCTCCAACAGAACAGAAACCATCCAGCTAATAAAGAGGGCCTTCACACTGAAAAGCTTGGTGCAGAAACTATATAGGAGAAGCCAGGACATGCAAACAGAGGTCAACAAGTTCATGGACAAGTTTGCAGCATTATAGGGCAGAGGTCTTCCTAGCTTGCTCAACAGTGCAGGGAAACTTCTATCACATGAGGTTTATGCAAAAAGGGTGAACACATTTGCCACCAATCAGATTAGTCAAGGATCAAGCAGCTCATAGGTAACAGGGCCAACATCTGGGCAAAGTCTCTATGATAGAATAGAGAATTTGTTTTTTTATTATGAATGAGATCAGCCATTTGTTTGAAGCGCCTCCGAACTTCTACACATACACAGAGGGAGATGAGATCTTAGATGCAATTTTGAGGCATCAATTGCCTACACAGGAATGGTGGACCTCAATGATACAGTTATTATTATAAGCAGGAGGTTTCATCAAAGTTTTGTCATCGAAATATATAAGTCATCATATTCAGAAAGTATGATGCATACACTATGACTGGAAAAAGTGGAATGAGCCAACTCAGCAGGAAGACTCGGCCACCAAAAGCAACAATGACAGCTACAGATAACAGGGCCGAGAAAGCTACAGCATGACAGAATATAAAGACACACCATTCAGCATTAAAGCAGAATGCTCAACCGACTCAGTCTCCTCAAAAGGTCAAGAAGAGTCCTGACAGCATTGAAGACCATTTATCTTACATTTAGAGTAGCAATAACTTTCTTATCTGCTATTTTGTAAAGTTGGTGAGCATAGTTAATCTATCAAATGACTCAGCATTCAGATATTTTGTAAAACCTATTGTATATATTCCCCCTCGCACAAACTTTCAAGGGGTTGGTTTTTCTTGTTCTCTTATGAAGAAATGAGAACTCGGTTGTAATTTCAGAAGGATGATATAAATAAAGCTTGGAGTTTTACAGGAATTGAGGCTTACTAGTGCATGCTGTGTTGGAACCAGTGAATGCTATAGGATTCTAGTGTTATGGATTAATATAATAAGTGTTTCTCTATCTCTGTTAATGTTCTGTTATTTGTTTTAGCTCATGACTCTCATATGTTGTTCTAAATCTAGAAAAGAAAGAAAAAGAGTAGCTCAGGATTTGTCCATGGAGACACCCTAATCTCAATCTATCTTCGCTATAAATGTTTTATATAACTTCAACTATTTAAATTGGAATTCTTAACTGCTCCAATAAGCCCTGAATATCTCACAGTCACTATTTAGTAATTCATTTATGCTACTAAGTAGTAATTGTTGTTCAAATTGGTATCACACTGTTTGTAACTTCACTTCCCATTGTTTCACTCACTAATCAGAAAATTATATTAAGAATAGCCATCTAGCCTTGCAATAAAACTTTTTCCATCACTGGCACCAAAACTATCTCACATTTATGACTCCATATGCCCAATGAATTATCATCTTCTGCACACTTCATGCCCTTCTTACAACCTATAATCCAAAGCTTGGTTAGTGGTTACCCCGGCTATATTCCCTTGGGAGTCATAGGGAACAACCTGGGTGTTAACAGGCCCTGCAAGATTCATATCATTCACCTAATTAGGCTATTGGTTATTAACAGGTGGATGCAATGAATATTCATTTACAAGATCAAGTCAAAGAATCGACTAGAAATTTACGAGATATAATCTAAGACTCATGTTGGAAGGGGGTCTGTTTCATTTTTTAACTAGATTGACATAGGAAAAGGGTTATGCTCACAAACCTTGTTTCATTTTTTAATGAGCTTGACATAAGAAAAGGAACTTTGCTCTGGGAACCTTGTTTCATTTTTTAATGAACTTAACACAAGACAACGAAATCTGCTGCAAAATCAAATGATAGCATCTAATAGACCATGGATTCCAAGAGATTTTCATCAAATGGAAGAACAATGCTTTAGAACGGATACATATCAAAGGATCCGATGGAAAGATTAGGCTCCAATGCCCCCAATAAATGATTCACCATATAACATACTAGATCCAAGTCTAAAGAAGTTGATTAGACAATGAAAGGCTCATCTTTAGCAGTAGGTGTGTGAATGGGATAGGTTGCCACATAATTAACATGTGGTCAGGAAAACACCACTTGCCCATTTGGAATGATAAGAGAAGTTAGTTGATTGGTGGTCAAACCAGGCCCAAAAAATGAAAGTTGATGACAGTCGCAATCCTTCCATCATATGGGAAGCACATCAATTGAAAGAGTGTGGACACATCAGTGTTCATAGTATAAAAATAGTCTCACCCCAGGAGAAAATTGAAGTCCAAAGGTCCCATGATAACCATAACATCAATACATGTAGTTTTTCCTCCAAAGGTAATAGGAAACTGTGGAAGGATTCCTAAGGGTTGACTGGTGCCTATGTTAAAATCTAACAAATTTGGAGTGACAGACACAAGTTGTGGGGAACCCAAATCTTTCCAAGTAGTGGAGCATATAATACTAACAAAATCTCCCTCATATATAGCAGTGTGATCGATATTCCTATCATAAGATTTTACCATGACCATAAAAGGAATGTAAGAAGGGAGACGAGGTTATGTCAATCAACTCCAATCAAATTTGATCGCATGTTTTATTAGAGGGGATTTCGTAGGAATGGGTGAAATGCCCCCTTGTCTGGTAGAATCAAAAGAAACAAGAATAACCTAAGCGATATTATCCACTCTCTACAAGAAAACTATGATTGAGTAAATGTGGAATTGGGTAAACCATTTTCTCAAATAATCATTGGTCAGGAATAGACTCATGGGAATCACATTCAGAGAGAGTGGGATTGATTGGATTCAGATTTTTTCCATTACTTCATCAACTAGTAGAGGATTGGGAGAAAGCTCTCAATAACCAACTGAAAGATGACAATGAAAATATATAAGGTTTTCTAACACTTTTGAGGCTTCATCCATATAAGGAAAAAGGTGAATAGGATTACTCCCTTCACATAACTTACAGGAAACTTGACTTTCACCTTTTTCGCATGGATCTTATTATCAATAGTTGAATATTTG
This sequence comes from Pinus taeda, assembly GCA_000404065.3. Taxonomy (NCBI): domain Eukaryota; kingdom Viridiplantae; phylum Streptophyta; class Pinopsida; order Pinales; family Pinaceae; genus Pinus; species Pinus taeda. The sequence continues at coordinate 4,093 of APFE030657583.1, forward strand.
TCACCAACACGATTCCTAGAAAATGTCGATAAAGGTTGATGTGATTATGTGGACCACACTTCTAATATGTTGGGAATACTAGGACAAGATCTAATAAAGTGGTCACCCTTACATAACTTGCAAGGGAATTTAGCTTTGCGGGGATGCTTGGAATGTTCCTCCATACTAGTTGCATGGGTAGCATTGGTTTCTTGGTTGGCCTCCCATTTATTTTTATTCTTCTTAATCTTCCTTTTCTTCTTCTTCTTAACCACCAAGTTACTAACCTAGAGGCCTTCACGAGATGAAGAGGAAGAAGAGGAAGAAGACTGAACAAGTGAAGAAGTCAGAGGGTCAACGTGAGGTTGATATTGTTCAAGTGGGGGAGAACTTGGTTGAGAAGCAGTTTGGACATTCAGGACCATAGCAGTTGAAAACAACCAAACTAGAACACTAATGATAAATCTAGGAAGGGACAATGATGCCATATAAGAAGCACCAATATTTCGAAAAGAAGGAAAAGGACAAGGATTCTTGTGAGAGTTATTTCCTTGATTAGTAGAATCTGGAACTATTCTCATTAGTATCAACCTAAGATCCATTAAGGAGGTATTCCACGGGGAGGATGTTGTTCCACAGCCAACCAATTTATTTTAGAAATTAAAGACACAAACAAAAACAAAGAGGGATAACTAGGAAAAATGGTTTACCAAGCAACCATAAACTGCAATATACACCTTGGAAAACCATGGAATTAAAATACGTGCAGGAAATGTTGTGTCCATTGTATCACAGTATACAAGGTGAGTGACTCAGTTACCTACGGTGAGGATATCATCCTACAGGGGAATTCCAAAATATACTCGATGATTTGTGGATGTGTAGTCTATAGTAGTGTTGTCTAATGCGTAACCATTCGATGAGAGTGTTCACATATACTTTTCATGCATGAAGCATCATCCAATATACCTGAAGGTACATGGAGAATGATCTGATACACTATGTATGTGGAATGGGATATCACTCACGGAATGCAATGCTAGAAAACAATTATAACTCCTACGTTTAACAACGATTGAACATATCTCTAGCCTAGACCTATAAGTGCTTGCATAATGTTACAAATTCTCCTTGGGTTGATTCAATAAATTTTAATTTTATCTTCAATTAAGTTTCAGTTTTTGGGCTTATGTGAATTTTACCTGAATATCCTAAAATGCAACCTAGCATGAGGAAATGAAATATTTTTGAATTAATGAAAATATATCTAAGGGAAGGGACAAAGAGTATCCAACAAACAATACGCAAAAAACAACGTGAAAAGTACAAAACCCTTTTAATACAATTATTCCGATGTTGATGCACACACAAAAACCTAAATGCCAATGCAAATTTTTTTCTTTTCAAGCCAATTTATTTTTGAAAATGATGAAAACTAAGATGCAATGTTTAATTGTTGATTCAAAAAAAAAAATTAGAATGATGACTAAAACAACAATTTATCTAAGCACTCAATCATAAAACAAAATTAGTTTGAAAATGACCTAATGATAAGAACAAATGAAAATATAAACAAATTCTTACCAAAGGCACTAAAAAATGAAAGCAACCCAAATGAAGGCTTTAGAGAGCCCACAAGACACTAAAAGACTCAAGGAAGAGTGGCTAGAAGAAGGATGATCAAATAGAATATCAAGACAAAAGAAAACTTTTGCATGAACAGAGGCCAACATAGGTGCAAAGGAGGCATGAGTGCTTTGCAATGTAGACATAGAGAAGGATCAGTTGGCATGTAACACTCTGTCTCTAGACAAGAGAGTGTGTTGGTCTAGGGATGAAAGGTTTTGAAACAAAAATTGAAATTGAAACTCAGTGAAGGGTCTTGCTAGGTTTTTTTCTTCACTAAATAAGATAGTAAAGGTCTGAAGAAGAGGTAAGAAAAGAATAATGGACAAAGAAACCACCAAGGGAATTCACCCCTGCCTAGTATGTTCGCCAATTTGTTAGGCAAATCTATGACTGCAGACATAAGTATCTTCGTTGGGCCTCGTGGAATAACCTAGAACAACATAAATACAAAGAAGGGGTGTTTTCCTTAAAGTAAATAGATAACGAGATGAATCCTACTTGGAATCCATCATATCCTTCACTCCTCCCTTGGCTTGTACGCTCCAATCCTACCTCTAGTCACTATAATTAGAACCTACACAATTATACAACACGAGCCAATGATATACGAGATCTATGTAGCATCATGTAATCAATTTATTCAATAGATCAATGTGGCATTGAAATACATGAAATCATAAAATCATCTATAGGAAAAAAAACTCTTTGCATTAATAGAAATGGAGTGAGTTACAACCAAAATAGGTGTTGATCTTGTAGAATAGATCCTCCAAGTTGACTTGTCCTTTGCTTGCCACAAAGTGTGTTAGGGTCCTATAATAAAGGTAATATGTTTGTGTATTTATCTATTTTGGGAATGTGCTAGTAGAGTTTAGCCTATGAATCACTAGGTGTCACACCCTAAACGTTTTCTTGTCCAAGGAGCCATTTAGTTCTTGAAGTCTAGTTGCCAAGATAAAGTATGGATGTTTAGGAGTTTTTTTACATATAAATTCTAGGTCAGATCATGTTGTAGGTGTTTTCATGGCAAATTTCTCAGGAGCAACTTTCCAACAGTATATCTGGTTCTTGAAACCGACATCTACATCAAAAGAAAGCACAGGTTGAAATCTGCACTAGAAAGCAAAGAAGAAGGCCTAAGTGAGAAATTATTTATTTTGAATTATTAAAACTAATTAAAGAATAATAAAGAAATCGAAACTTTAAAACATGAGAACCACATTTATTCATAATACGTGCCAAAGTCGTAAATCCAAAAGTCAAAGCCTATGACCCACTCCACACTTAACTATTAAAGTTCCCAAATGTAAGATCCTCGAGATCTGTGAATAAATATGTCGATGGTTAGTGGTATGTTTTGGACGCCCAGCCCCTTTGACATTTAATGAAAGGGGGGGTCTGAATTTTTTTTTTCATTCTTATCATGTTTTATAGCTGTCACCCTCATGTTTTACAGGTGAGAAAAAATGAGCTTCATGTAAACGAGTTTTACAGATAGGAGGATAAGTAAAAAATGAATTTTTATAGGGGAAATGAATTCACGGCTGTAAGAAAATTAATTTACAAGAGAAAATAATAGGAATATTTTGAGATCATATGTTTATGAAAGTAATGTATAGGTGAGAAAAAATGAGCTTCATGTAAACGAGTTTACAGATAGGAGGATAAGTAAAAAATGAACTTTTACAGAGAAGAGAGATATTTTTTTTACAAGGATAAAAGCCAAATTAGAAATACTTTATTTGCCATGGATTTACAAAAAACAACACATGGTTTTTCAAAACCCGTGGGAATAGAAAATAAGCCACGGATTTAAAAAAGAACACATGGGTTTCGAAATCCATGGGAAGGGAAAACAACACATGGATTTGAAAACGAGATGGTTTATTAAATCATTCAAATGAATATATTAAAATTTTGGTTATGAATTTCATTTAAGAGTTTAATCAAACTATTTGGAAATATTATCTAAAATATATATTTCCCAAATATTTTGTGACAAAATAAAGTATTCAAAAGATGATGAAAATAAAAACGACATAAATAGAACTCAAACGCAGAGCAATTAGATTTAACAGAGCAGTTAGTTGATTTTGTGAAGATAGTTTCAACCTTTTTCTAGATTTCAAGGGCATGAAGATCAGTCTTAAACACCTAGCAGTAGATGATCAACAGATTGAGGACCATTTTGTAGGTTTCCAACATTTACAAAACCAATTCCAGAGTTTAATGAAAGTTCAATGTTTCCAGCAAATAATTTGGATATATTATTTTATCTTTTTCTATTATTTAGGATTTTATTCTGGAATTATTGTAATAGTTTTAGGAGAGTTTTTATTCTATATATTGTTTCGTTTGTAATAAAAAAAGGGTTGGGATTTGTACTGAGAAATATTACCATCTATTGTAAAGTTTTTCACTGAGTTCAAGGGACCTTTTGCATTAAAACAAGACAACTTGTTTCAGTATTCTTGTGTCATATCTATGTGGTGAAGTGCTTCTTACTGTAATCAATTTCCTCTATTTTTCATGTGTTTCCTTTCTCTATTGTTTTAAAGAAAATTAAGTTCAAGATTTGTTTTAAAACACCATGTTCTAGCTTAAAACAATATCAATGTTTTCTTCTAACGTTTAAATATAGAATTCAGGTAAAAATTCTCTATATTTAATGTGAATCTAAATCAATTCTTCCATGTCCATCTCATAAACTACAAGGATCTACTAGTATGCCTACCTTGTCCTGTTTCACTCAAGATTGATATTTTTGCAAGTTGATCAACCCAAGCCTCTTTGAATCCAATGCCCAATGGCTTTACGCTGTTGTTCCAACCAAACCAATTCATCAGAAAAAGCATGAACTTTCACAACTAGCCTAAAACCCCACCATGTAAACAAAGCTAAATCTGACAGAGAAATCCCTCTCTGAGTCTAGAAGAGCTCGCTTCTAGACTGAAAAGTGGTTCTGTGGTTACCTTTGCAATTTCTTTCACAGCCTTAAGAAATTATAGAGAGCTAACAAAGTGCACCTATAGTCACCCTAATGCATGGAATAATGTCTCTCAAAGTAGTAGCATAAGAGTATAATCAATCTCCAAAATCCATCCCCTTGCCTATGGATGGCTGTAGATATATAGATGAGGGACGTAATTCATGAATTATTATCCTTTTACCAATATAGGATTGAGATGTACTCTTGATGGGAGGATAAGCTCAAGGGATAAGGGATAAAATATCCAAGGTAGGATAGGCTAGGATTCGAGACTTTTGTCTAAGGTAAATATTTACAACAAATCCTAGAAGCTTCTGGGAGAAGAAGAATCATGATTCTTTTTTTCTCGAATGTCTAGAATCAATGCACCCCCAACATAGGAAAAACTGTAGGTGATCAATGTAGGACTAGAGTAGGACAACCTGGTAGTCAACGTTGGCCAATGAGAGGCCATCTTGTGTTGGGCCTAAAAATGTATGAAATGAAGAAGTTTTAAGTAGAGACTGATCCAAAATGGATCCAGTTTTGCCTCTAGATCAAAGTCCTCAAATGCAGTTGAAAGTAGAATCAAGTCAAAGTATTCATGGATATGATTCCAATGGTATGAACAATACTTAAATCCAAGTTCGGATGAAGAAGTTAGAGCCAGTAAAAGTTTTTGGGAAAATTAGGGAAAAAGTCAAAAAATCAAAATCAATAGGTCAAAGTCAACGGTCAATGTAGGGTGACATCAGCAGGAAATGTGGCATCCCAGGAATAGGCCACTCACCCTAGATGATGTCAACAGGAGCAGTGATGTGGCGACACATGATTGGATATAATGGGATTTGCCTAATGTTGGCATGAAAACCCAAAAATTTGGGGTCAAGGGGAGTTAAATCCCTAACCTCCCGAAACTCCGAAGACTTCACTAGAATCTGCTCATTAGTTGAGCTACTGAGGTGCTTATTAACAGATTTACTAATTATTTATTTATGGTTGCGGGATTGGAGGCGCCGAAAAAAAGGGCCGACGATCGGGGTCAGCCCCACGACTGCCGGAACCCTTTATTGGTTTCAGAATTATCCCACATGCAATGGGATATGTTAAACAACATACCATATATATCATAACTGAACCACGTATATCACAATAGCAAGTGCAGAGATATATGCCACCCAAAGTTTAATGTGTATATATGTTACTATATATGTGTAACAATTCATATCAAAACATCAGAGTGTTGAGTGGGGGTTTCGACCCGCCGACCTCCAACATTATATACCACGCCTTCACACATTCGGGCTAACCAATATGCCATATGTTCGGACTTGAAATAGAGCTGAACCAAAATTTTGTTAACCTGTTGTAGAGCCAAACCTGCCAAATCCAGTGCGCGTAGATCAAGGTGGTTTCCATAGCACAAAGGGTAGTTTTTGTTAGTGAGAGGTGCTTTTGCAGAAGGCAAAGGTGGTTTTTCACATTCTAGGGGGTTTGGACTGCACAGAGCCCAAATATGGGCAAGTTTATACTCGTTTGACTCAAAATTTTGAGCTAAACGCAACGGTGAGATCCGTTTTCTCATTTGAGTCTCTATTTTTTAGCACATGTCTATAAAAGCATTTTGAAGACTAATAAAGCAATCACACTTGAAGTTAAGGACCTAGAGAGGTAGACAACAAGTCTAGTGAACTCCATTATCAAATTGTTGTTGTGTTCATATGTTTGATTATGTTTCAATTTGCTTATGTGTTTATGTTATTTGCAATCTTTTCGATCCATTGCACTAAGTAACATAAGGAAACTTCACAAAAAGTCTATAATAACTTTTTCATTAATGGATCAAGTGGTATCAGAGAAGCAAGGTTTTTAAGGTCTGACAAGATTGTGTGAAGATTTGAATGCTTACTAGGTTAAGGCTTGAACGAGGTGAAGGTGAACTTGCTGAGGTGAATCCAGAGATTGGAAGGGTCTTTTCACAAAGAAGGATGACGGATGAAACCCCACTTGGGTAAGAACCTCAATTCCTAGATAGTTTCATGACGATATGTGCAATGGTGGAAGAGATGTATCGCGAGTTTAAGAAGAACAAAGATGGAGGAAATTCATCACCTAAAGACCAAGAAGATAAGGGAAAGGGAGAAATACTTCCTCCACCATCTCCTCCACCATCACCATTGTCATCATCATCATCATCATCTTGTCATAAATCTAGTCCTTCTAAGAAGAAAAATAAGAAATCATCTTTGATCAAATTAGATGGAAAATTTGATTTGTCGATTTATGATGGAGAACTTAACACTGAAAAGCTTGATAATTGGATAAAATAAATTGAAGTGTATTGCAGGGTGTAGAAAGTTGTTTCAGAAAGGAAGAAGATCTAGCTTTCTAGCCTTCGACTTGGAGGAATCACACTTGTATGGTGGGAAGGCAAGACACAAGCAGATCTCAAAAGGCATGGTAAAATGATTTCAACTTGGAATGAATTTTTTTCTTCTATTAAAAAGAAATTTTATCCTTTGGCTTATATGCAACAAGCAATGATGAGTTAGCAAACATTACATCAATTGAAGGTCAAAGTGTTCAAAGTTATACTGAAGAATTCCGTCAGAGAGATTTAACATTAGGCATATCATTGGACTCACCAGAGACATTGTTGAAATACATAGGTGGCCTACATATTTATTTGAGGCACACTATACTTATGTTTAATCCAACTAGCTTAGATGATGTATTGGTCCATGCAACTCATCTAGAAGCTAGAGGCAAAAATGTAACCCATGATGTTGGAAAATCGTCCAAACCTATTGAAAGCAAGAATAAAGACAAGAAGAAATTTAAATGGAGGGAGAAGAAAATGAACATTGTGAAGAAAGATAAACCTTCATGCACTTATTGTAAGAAGGAAGGCCACAATGAGACACACTGCTAGTCACTGCATCTAGAATTGAAGCCTAAGAAATTTGGGAGTAAGGACTGGAAGAATGTTGTTGCTATTCAAAAGGACTTGGGATCAGGTTCATGTGATGAGACAACAGTTACAGCTACAGGTATAAAAGGTAAATACTCTAAAGCATCTTGTTATAGACATTTTTGGGCACTA
>APFE030657584.1:0-82463 GCA_000404065.3 Pinus taeda
CTACTTCTCTACCTATTTAAGAATCTGCCAAGATTAAACTGTTTGGATAGACTTACAATCTCTATATTCTAAAATAGGAAATTTAAACCTAGGGAGCCCAAGATTAAACTGTTTGGACCTCCCTTTAACTGAAGAATGGCGATACCGGGATAACTTTACAAAATTTGAAGGCAATTGGATGAACTTGAAGTAGCCTTCTTCACTTAGAGACTGCTAAGCAAATATGGAGCATTGTAGCAAGCAAAGTGTGACATATTTGGCCTATAAAATGCCAATCATGAAAAATGAATAACCTGCTGCAGCAGGAAGCTAACAGCAGGGACCATACATCGTCAAGGAGATTATGGATGGAGGTGAAACTTAGCTCTCGAAGCTATACAAGGAGCTATTTCCAGGAAGAATCAATGGGAGCCGGTTGAAGTTATATAGGAGTGATCCCACCCCTATGCAATCAATATATGGATGAAGGACAATTTTAGTACGCCAGGCAGTTGTAAGGAAGTGCAGGACTATAAACTACTACCAAAAGGATAGTTTAGCGAAGTGAATGGGCTATGCGATGATTCAGTGAAAGGCACATATGGGAGCTATGATAAAGGAGCTGCACTATCCAGGTGGGACTGGCATAGCCTGACCAGAAAGTAACTGTTGGAACCACTGTAGATGATGGGATGGCTATTTTTCTGTTAAAGGGAGCGGGGGTAAATAATTTAAGGAACATATCTTTAGAATTTTTCTGCCAAAAGAGAATTAATGAAGGAAATCTGGAGGGAACCATTGGATTTGAATTCAAAAAGGGCTATAAATACTGCATATTGCTCCACATTTGAACACTATTCTTTGAGAGAGATTTCCTTGAGCTTGTGCGCCTAAGTTTGAGCGGAGACGATTGTTGCATTTCTGGATGAGATTGGCATGAAATATAGAAGGACTTTTTGTAGCAAGGATTTGGGTTTAAGGTAGAGTAATTTGAGTGGCAGAAGATTCTATTTTGGGAAAGCATTGACAAAATGACTACAACACCACCAATCCCTACCACCATGCCTAGGTCATCGATACCAAAACCTACTACCTCTGCAACAGGAGAGAAGAAGAAAAAGAAGCCATAACAAGTGTTGGTGCAACAATCATTGCGCAAAAACCCAACCGATGTCACACATAAGGGTTTGATGGATAAAATCAAGCAACTGACAAAACCCCTCAACTTGGATGAGGAAGAATTGACTATGGGGATTGAATATATCGACACAGAGGAAGCAGTGTTGATTACTCGGCTACCACCTTATGTACCCCCTAGGAAATCCACTACCAAGTGACTAAGGACCAAGACTCAGTGAAATACAAGGTCTTCACACCATTGCTACCAAAGGATGTACCTATGGAGGATGACTTATTGGCGCAGGTACCATTTCTGAAGATGGAGGACTAGGATTTGGGCAACCATGCGAAGTTCCCATAGTTGGAACCCAACAAATATTTGAAATCAGTCTACTACAAAGATTCAAGTGCCACAAGGCCTGAGCCAATGAAGTGGGTAACCAGAATTGAGTGCACAAGATTGGTCAACATGTTGTGGGTTCCACACTTTAGCTACAATGTTGTTAATAGTATATATGTGCATCAATTACTGGCATTGGTTCATGATGGGTGCCTCTTGCTAGGAGGGCCCATTCTAATTGACGACATGTTGATCCATAGAATCACCTTGTTACCTTATCAAGATGTGAACCCCACAAATGCTTTCGTTAGAAAGTCACAGAATAAGAAGATCGTGGATCAGATGAAGAGTGACTTCGGGTTGGTGAAGAAGTCATGTGGCTATTCCATTAGCTCCATATTAGATGGAGCTGTGTAATTTTTTGCACAAATTTTGGCTGGAAAAATAATACAGAAGTGTTGCACTAATGAAGTGTCGACACCAGTAGTATCTCTAGCTGTGTAGTGTAGCAAAGGGGTCCAATAAAATTGGGTAAAGTATCTCTGTCACAATTTCTTGGAGGATTGCCATGAAGCTCAAGAGGATGGGAAGGCATTCCACTACGCACGGTTAGTTTTTTTGATCATGTTGGTAGCTTGGAGGATACCTGAGGATAACCAGTTGCTGACACATGATCTAGACTTGTGTGAGGCTGTGAAATTCACCTCACTGTGGGTGATGAAGGATCCTGACTGCATCATGGAAACAAATATCTTCTGGGTATTGATCAAGTAAGATTTACGAATGGTGATCAACCAACGGCCGTGATTGTCACCTAGTTTACATGCGATGTATACAAACATTGCAAATTTCAAGGTAGATTTTCACAATCTATCCATATGCACAAAGAAGGATGTAGTAAGAACATGGCATAAGTTGTCATATTTAGTCGTAGAGGATGAAATTACAGGGATCATTAGCAAATGGTCGAGTGAATGTCTCACCCCATCTGATGAAGGAGGAGTAATATGTAAGGCCACAAAAGGTGAAATAGGGAAAACAACGACTGCAACAGTGACTAAAAAAGGCAAAGAGAAAGAAGCACAGAAGGCTTCTACAAAAGAAAAGGCAACGCAAAAATAAAAGGAAGAATCACAGAAAAATGCCTCTATAAAAGAAAAGGAAGTGTCAAAAGAAAAGGTTTCTACAAAAGAAAAGTTAGTGCCAAAGGAGAAAGATGTGCAAGAAGCAACATCGCAGGTCACTATTGACCTCAAAGACCCTGAGACCGCACACACTAATGTTGAGGTTGAAACCAAAGGTGAAGAGGAAGGGGGCACAGACTTAAAGTCCCCCTTCAAGGTCAGGAAGAGGTAGAAGCGCAGTGCCACAGGACCTCACAAGAAGTAGAAGTCCAATAAGTCTGCAAGTGCGACACCATTGGTCCTCATGGAGGGGGACCTTGATGAGATAGGTGATGTTATCCACTCCACCACTGAAACTATATGGGGACACATCAACGACCAATCCCACTAGGTATTGGACAAAGTACAACAAGGCCTAAAGGAATTGTAGGTCTAGACTAGGGTGATCCAGGTGAGCGTGGGACAAGCGAGTGCAGATCAAGCGAGCGTGTCGAGATTTAGTACAATAGAAATCACATCCAGGCTCCACCAAGTACAACTGCTAGGGGGATATCTCCAGTTTGAGACACTCAAAGATAGGAGCATGCACAGTTCTAGAAGAATCTAAGTATCAACCTTGAAACACTGTTGATCCAAACTTTTCATGAGCTGCACCAAGGAGTTTCCAAGGAACTCCGTGTTCGAGAGAAATGAGTGCTATTGATTATTGATGAGGTAAAAATAACAATCAACATATTTTTGAGGAGAAAGCATAGGCCTTGCAGGCCCATGATGAGACAATACAATAGAATCAATAGCTAGAGACCACCCTTACCTAATTCTACAATGAGATCCCTGAGCTCCAAATTCCCGTAGAAGTGGCCTCAGCGGAGAAAATTAAGAAGTTAACTATTGTGGTAAAGGAATCCAAGGAGGAAATTGGAAAGGTATAGTTTGACCTGCAATTGCAGATTTCTGAACTTCAACTTAAGCTGTAGCCAACCACTCCTTTGGAAGTCAGAGAGCAGTGTGAGGTTGCTATTAAATAAGATATGACCACTCTAGAAGTTGTAGTCAAGGGCTGTAGCCAATTTTTCAAGAAAATAATAGATATGTGGACCCCACTACAGGAGGATCCACAGTTGCAGACGATCAAAGTAGAAATCGGTGAAAAACAACTGTAATTTGACGAGATCAAAGAAATAGCGCAGACCTTAGTAGCTGTGAAAAGGTTCCCAAGACTTCAGGAAGGAAAGTCCATCCAGACCCAGATTGATGAGATGTGTCGGAAGGCCTCCATTATCACCTCAAGGATGCAACCATGGGCTAATGAGGAAAGAAAATTATCACAAATAGTCTAGAGCAAGTTAAAGGCTCTATAAAAGACACTAAGAATGATGGGCCTTGTAGTTGAAGGTCCAACTATGGAGAAACTGATTGAATAATTTCATGAGGCCATTGCGCAGGGCACAATAGATCTTCAAGCATTGAAGATCAAGTTTAGCGGGTTGCAAGCAAAGATTGAGGCAACACTAATAGAGTGACTCAGAACAAGTCATGAATTTGTGTTGGGGGCCTATTGGGACAAGGTCCCTTCGGTCAAATTTTGTAATGTTTTAGTAAATATTGTAAAGTCTCCACATTTTGAGGAGCAGAGCGTGAGTAGCGTAAGTTGATAGGAGTCAAAGGGGATTTTAAAAGGTTAAAGCCCCTTATTTTATTAAAATTCAATATGTTTTTAAACCCATCCATGGATTGTGGACCATGGTATTGTAATGGAAAATAATATAAAAGGAAGTTATAGAAGAGTCATAAGAATCAGCTAAGCATGGAATAGAATAGTGCATGATTTGAGTCTGTTTTTTCTATATGTACTTGGGATGAAGGGGAAGGCTCCTGCAGCTATGTGCATGGAGACCATGGTATGTCCGAAGTTGAGTGTGCGAACCCCTACAACTATGTGCACAAGGTTGGAAAGGTTTTAACTGAAGATTTGAAGCATAATAAAGGCTCATTTTGAAGAACTATTTGTGTATCTGTGTGTTGTTGTTTATCTCTGAATTTACTATATTTATGATTTATTGAATGTAATTAATCAACAAAAATACTTATTAATTTCATGAAGATGTAGATATGTCTATTTATATGATTTTATGCATGTTTATTGTAATCAACGAAGGACAAAAATATGTTAATTGTTAAAAAATGTAATTTCCAGGTCTTAAGGTTTAGGTTTCACGAAGGTCAAGATAAAGCCCTAAGTTTGATAGAAACGCATCACATAGTCCTCTGATGTAGAAACCTTGTTTTGGCATCCCCCAATACTGCCTCGGGTGAGACTACAGCCTGAGCTATGCGGGTTTTTTCTGAAAGGGTTGGTAGTGTAGTGTTTTGTTGGTTAGCACAGCTAACTCTAAACCTAGGTCCAAGCCCCCTCAAGCCAACACTACATTCCCAATGGTTAGCTCTCTTAGCCCCCTCGTAGTGACTTTTCAATTCCATTCCAATCAATAAATCTACGACTAGAATTGGTTGTGTGGGGGGACTCCGTTGGGTTTCTCCCATATTGGAGTTTGCCCCTGTATGACATCGGCAAGTGAGCGGGTTTTCATCGGCAAGTGAGCAGGATGTCTATTAGCCATTTTCCATTGTACTATAATCATTCTTATTCTGCCACCTCATCCTCCATGTTAGTCATCACTTCATCCATATTGTCACCAACTCATTTCTTAATTCTCTTAAAAATTTCATGTATTTCATTTTCCCACCCGTTACTCTGTTTTTCAATAAATCTCATTTACTCTACATTTACCTCACTATTATCCTTTGTTCCTGCTTTTGAAAAATCTAATTGTACAAGTTGCAAGTCTAGTCATCACCACCGACCACTATTCTGACATCTACACAAAGTCTCAACATTCAGAATTTGGAAAATGTCGAAGAAAGCTGCTATCACAGGTTCTACTTTTCATATTCCATTGATGGATACGCAGAGAGATATTTTTGACCCAATGTGTTCAATGAATTACATATAAATTTATCATCAAATTTTCTAAACCAAGCTGAGTCCCCTGTATATGTTGTTGTTATTAGGTTTGGTGTCCTAACTTCCATGATTCCTCAGACTTACATCTTCCTTGAGTTCATAAATTGTCTTGTCTCTGCCCTTTACCCTAAATTTTTTTTGTCATGAATAAATTAGGAGAAAATTTGTTTCAAGTGTCAACCTTGTTAGTGTCAGTCTTTGCAACCTTCCTTCAATGATCAAACATTCTCTTACAAAGTAATTTTAAGATGTCAAGGTCAAATTTTGTCATTTCAAAGAGTCTTCAAGCAAAATTTGGTCACTAGGAATTAGGTCTAGGGTTTTCTTTCACTCCTTTCAAAGTTGCCCAAATGTCAGTCTATGTCACTATTCAGCTGAGTCTATCATCATTCAGAAGGTTGTTATCATCATGTCAAGTTCCATTGGGTCATTTTACACCTTGTTCACGCTTTAGTTGTGCCTAGGTAAGGTTCATTTCCCTCTCCTAGGGTTTTGAAGGCAATTTCTCATCTCCCCTATCATTAATATACCTTATTAAATGCTTCTCATCACTGAGATTCCCCAAATTCCTCATTTTTTCACAAACCCTAGTTTCTTGCTACAACCTGGCAATTTTCTAGGTTGGGCCTGTGTTTTTCCATTTTGGACCCCTTCCCCTCACTCAATATCTAAGATTCCACTTACCCCTGCTTCCTAACATCCCTCCCTACTTCCAAAAATTTCCCCAAGAATTTAGAAGCCCCTTATCCCCTTCATTTCGCTTCATTTCGACAACATTCCTTGTTTCGCACATCGGGATAGGTTTCACTCAAAAGATGTTCCAGAGCAATCAAAGATGAATTTTGAAATAATGAGAGAGTTTGTTGTCCAAAACAAGCCAAGGAAGAAAAACCGTCTTCACTTTTTACACAGGTGTCATGGTTTTAGAGAAATGTCAACAATACCGTTGCCTTGGGAGAATTGATGAACCTCTGAAATGACCTTGGGAAAATCAAGTTTTCTCCTAGCTTGGTTAGCCAAATGAATTTTTGGATGTGTCAAATGATAACTAGACACAAAGAGATTTCCAATGGGCTATCATGAGTTCAATTTGGAGTTGAGGAAGGCATTCAAAAGTTGACTGCAACAACACTCTTCCTTGAGGCAGCCTCATTTGGCACATTTTGACCAGTATTGGGAGATTTAATTTTTGACAAGGCAAATGAACTCCAAATTGAAAAATTCTAGTTTGGTTGGAAAGTATACTCAAATACCGTTCGAATGAGCTATCCTACATCTGATTTTGACACTGGGAAGGCCTCCACAACTCTCATGCAAAAAGGCGTTATGCACAGGCTCTATGCACCGCACGCCTCAAGCCCAGTGCGTCACGCTTTCCCTATGCGCCTCGCGCGACGCATAGGATTGGGAGGTCCAAATCACAAATGGCTTGCAGTTTTGGATTTTTCATGAGAAATCATGAATTTTGGTACTTGGACAAGAAATTTGGGCAAGTTTTGGGTCCCAAAAAGTTCAAAAAACATGCAAAAAATGACCTCACTGCCCCTTTTTGGACACACAGGAAGCAGTCTTGGGAGCATGAACTTTTGGAGGGGAAAATGGACACAAAATTGGCAAATTCCACCTGGGTTGGAAAGTAGACAGGAAGGGCTTTCCAACAAGCCAATCTAAGCTCAATTTGGACTCCTGAAAGTGCCCCAAAAGTAGGCTGAAATGTGTGCGACGAATAGAGCTCAGGCGCTCGGCGCACAGGGTTTTTTGGCCAAATTTTCATCTTTCAGCTCAGGAAATGCAGCCAGTTTGACCAGTTTTGATTTGTGATGTGATTTTTCACTCCTCTTGATGTAATTAATGAAACATGATGTTATTTTGACATTTAGTTACTTTTTCTAGAAGATTCATTCACTAAAAGGTGAAAATTTAATGAATGAATTGGTTTCCTACCTTATAGAGGCAAGTTATTTTGACTACCTAGATTGTGGTGCTTTATTTAGAGTTGGTTGAAAAAGCTCCTAGGATGATGAGCTCGACCCCTAGAGGCAAGGGAATGGGTTGTCTTTCCTATATTATGTATTTTCTAAGTCATTTTCAGGATTGGACTCTTGGGAAAAGCTTGACACTCTATTGTACATATTTTATCTGCATTTTTGGCAAAGGAAAGACCAGGGTTTTGCAACACTGTTTGGGATTCATGTGGCTTTATGTGTTTATGGTGTACTTCTTTCATTATTTGTAAGTTGTTTATGTGTATCAATTTCCTTCTCTTATCTTCTGCAATTGAACAAATGAAGTGTTAAGGTAGAATCCATAATTTGCTATGCTCTGCCTTTAAGTTTGTTTTATTTTCCATGTTTTCATCTGTTTATGGAGAATCCTTGAAAGTTTCTTGCTCTCCCTAACTTCTCACCAGTCAGATCTAGCCATTCATTCTCTTTAAAAGCATCAATACAATCGCCTACCTTGCCCCAAGTGGACCTCTGCAAAAACTGTGCCTCATCCCCGCACCCAAAATTGCCTTTCCTTTGAATTCAACTAAACTCTAAAAAAATCAATTTCAAACTCTTTGTACTTCATACCTAGCCTAAAATTAATTATCAATTTATTCATCTCAAGCCTCATTGATTACCTTTTGCCGAGATTGACTCGGAGAGAACCCTCTCCTGTCCTCGTAGGGCTAGCTATGAGGCTGAGTATGGTTTGATGTAGCCTTGAGTTTTACCTTAATTCAGCCTAAGGTAGATTTGAGAGCTAACAAACCTTGTTAATTCAGAAAGCTTTATGCTTTCCATCTACAAGCTCTTACACTCTATTTTTAGAAGAAGCTTTGTTTTCAAATTTACAAGACTTGTCTACTTCTAATTATGCTCAACTTAGTTTCTTTTTAATGCCTATTGGAATTTTTTTCCTATGGAGCCTTCTCACTTTCCTCTAGATACTTTTGTTGAAGAAGTTATACCTGTGCTACAAATTTTGGCCAAAATAGTAGGAAAGGAGGATACAAACACTATTGATAAAGCTATTTTAGGAATGTTCAATTTGATGATGAACCCAATAACAGTTTTTGAGACAGCTTCTTTTTGGGAGAAATGGTTAATTTTCAATTAACAGATCTTCCCCTCACTGGTTTCTTTAGATTTAAATTTCTTGTTACATATCTCTTTTCGTACACTCACATGGAAAGATTCATGCATTTAGGGCTGAATACCATGGACTCTCATAGAAACAAGCAATCAATAGTATTTTGGACTGATGTGATGAGAAGCACTAGAAATGGTCAAGAATTAATGTATTTTGTTGCTTCCTTCCTATGAGTTTTTTATTCAATTTTGAATAGTTCTCCTCCACCTTGTTTCTTACCAAAGCCCTAGTCTTTACTCCAGTTCAGTAAAGATGTCAAGTTTGGTGATTGGTTTCAATTATAGGATTATTTAGAGGTTATATTATATGGAGCATAAGCTACCCCTTTCAGACTTCCAACTTTTGTACCTATGAGATTTTTTTTGTTGGAGTTCCATAGACAAAGCTTGAATGTAGAGCAAATACACTTTGTGCTAGTAAAGAAGGGGTACTTGATTAAATTTCCAAAGACAATGGGACCTTTCATTGTAAACAACATGCAAGCTATAGGAGAAGTACATAAATTACTTGAAGAGATGGATTTACAGCTAGGTGAAATGTGGGCATATGACCCACAACACATTATTTCAAATAGGAGGGTAGAAAATGCTTATGCTCCTTTTATTCATGAAGCCAAACCAAAGATGGAAAACTTAGCCAATGGAGGACAAACTAGCTTATTAGGAGGTATGGAAATCTAGACTCCTCATCAGAGTGAGAAAAAATTAAAAAACAAGTAGTGAGGATGTCATTGACTTAGAAGAGGAAACAAACAAAAGCTAGAAGAAGACTAAGCTGTTTGAAGGTGGTAGTTCATCATCATTTTAATTACAATTAGGAGAAGTTGTTTGTACACCTTCTTCTCCTGTTCTGGAAGTAACTAGTCAGAGTTCAGTGGAAATGACTAAACAAATGCATTCTCAAATTGAATAAAGAAATAAGAAGGTCAGAGAAAATATGGAATCCTAGGTGGAGGCACAATTTGTTTCAGATGTTTTTATCAAACTAGACTATTTTGAGCTATGGATCTAGAGAGAAATCATCTTAAGCTAGATTTCTCTCACCCTTCTACCTTAAGTGTATCTTCTTCTTATGGTTTCAAGACTATCAACTTGACAGTGGATGCCAGGGAAATCCCTCTGCCTGACAAAATTAATTTGCATAGGAAAACTAGGCAACTAATTTACAATGATTTGAACATGACCCCCTTGGCTTCTAGTAGATAAGAGACTCTATTAGAAAAGGTGGTGAATCAATTAAACTTATAAAAGTCTAACTCAAGATCTTTAGTCATTTAGAATGAAGAGTTGAAGAAGATGATTGTTAATATTGGAGTAAATCCAGAGGACAAAAGTCTTGTTCAACAATTGTTGCAGGGAGCAGAAATATAAGTCCAAGTATTGAGAAAGAAATTCAAGATGCCTGCAATAGAACCCACAATAGCACCAGAAGTGGTACATGTAGAAAAGGAGAAAGAAGGTTTGAATGAGGAGCTCATAAAAATAAATTATTTTATTGCTAAGTTGAAAGAAATAAACATTATTCTGCAACAGAAGATTGACTCTCATGTTTGTACTATTGTAATACCAACTGATTTGGAAGACCCAACTGATAAGCTGACCAGAGTCATGACCAAAATGAATATTTCTGAGACTTAAATGAAGAAAGTGTAGAGGGGCTATGAGACTGCATTGAAAATCATAAAGGCTAATGAAAGAGAAATAGCCATGTCTAAGGAAAATGCAGATAGATACAAAAATGGCTTTCAAGTTGCTTCCCAGAAAATCAAAGAATTAAAACAAAAGGTGAAGGGAAACACGTCCCTTATTCAGGCTAGAGAGATTCTATGGAATGACATCATTCATACTAGTAGATACATTTGGGAATAATTTTCCATAGTAGAAGAAGAAAAGATCATCATAGGAGACTTAGAAAATATGGTTGCTGCAAATAAACATAAGTTACAAAAAGAGCTCAGTTCGCAAAGAAAATGATAGATTTCCTTAATTCACGATCTTCTCAGCAGTTGAGGGAATTAGGAATTGAAGATAGAATTGAATAAGTGCTATAAATAAAAAAAATGATTGCGAATAACCTCTGCAGGAAAATAACTAAGACAAAATTAACAGAGGTCAAGGCAATTGTAATGAATTTAAACATTGATTTTGATAAGAAAACAAGAGAAGGTTTTCCTTCATGCTGGGACCAACAAGGTAATTTACTACTGTGGGAGACTTGTGAAACTTTTCTGGTGGAGGAAAAAATAAAAATTGTATCAACTTATGAAAGGACAACAATGTTGTAAAGAGTAACTATTGTCAACTATTTTCATAGGGATTTTCAGTTGTTGTGGTTGATGAGAACTCTTATGGAAAACAAACATACAGTAGAATTACTAACTTCATGATGGAACACTCAAAGTTTGGCAAGGGTCCACCATCAGTAGCTACTACAGAGGCAAGACCTTCATCTGCAACTCAATCTCAGATCACTAGATAAAGCAATTCCACTTGACATACGAAATTGTGTCATACATTTTTGGATCATATAATAATATTTTCTCTTTTCATGATGTAAAGTTCAAAAGAACTATTAGTTTTAAAGTAGTTTAGGATGTTATGTAGTTTTGGGAAGGTGATAATTTTCTAACTGTCTTTTGAAATTTTGTATAAATCTTATTCAGTAAGAGAGATGAAGGTTTCGAGTTGTGGACCTCAGAAGGGAAAAATAATTGTATCTTTTTATCTTCATGTGGAACTGAATAAAGAGTTTGAAGTGCTTCCAGACACCTATTGAGTACAAAATGTTTTTCCCTATTATTTCATTTTATGTTTTCTTCATAGTAAAGAGTAATGAAGCTGCTAGTCTTTAATATTACAATTCTGTAAATCAATTTCTTGTGATTTAAAGTTGATTATTCCTTAATGATGCACTCCTCTTTTGTATACACCATATTCTGCTAATTACATTTTTCTTCTAAGGTTGAAAACAAAGATTATGCATTAAGCATCCTTTGTTGGAAACTTTCCACTATCATTTTTTTTGTTCTCTCATTAAATTTGTAATCAACATCAAAAGGATACTTTGAACAAATTGTTTCTTTCCATTGAATATTAAGAAGAATTGCCTTTTAAATTATAATCTCTGGGGTTTAAACAATCAGACAACTAATTTTTTTTTTCACTGTTTTGAATAAATGTCTTGGGCATTAGCCTCTTCTTGGTCGGAGGTTGTCTTCCAAGGTACAACATTGTACATAACTCCTTTGATTTCTTCATCTTGGGTCTCTTCGTGGGTAATATAGGAAGCCAATGCCATTAAATACACACCCTCCATTCTGGAATTTGGGTCCCAAATATTCATGTAAGCCAATATCAAATTATGCATGTAAAATTCAGACATTTTAACTCTACCCTCTACACTAGTTTTATGACAAAATTAAATGGATTTTGTGTGATCTTGGAAAGGGAAAGAGCCATTCCGTGTGAAGGTTTTGGTATGAAATTTGTGTCATTGTTATTTTAGGAACATTAAATAATTTTTTGATGGATGTCTTCACTAAATGACTTCCATGGCCATGCTTTTCATGGTGGCAAGTTGCTTCTTTTTCTCCTGTAGTTGGGTCCTTAACCTTGTATTCTCTGTTTCCAGTTTTTCCCTTACATTGGCTTCTTTGATTCTAATATAAACTGTCTCTTCCCCCATATTGTTCATATTCTCCTCCATTATCCCCAAATATTCCACTCCATCGAATCTTGCAATTTTCATCCACTTGTGGGTCTTGCCCCTTTCTTTCTCTAGCTTAATGAGAAGTGGAACTACAAACTGTGTAGGTACTATTTTCCCTAATTCAGCAAATTTATATTAGGATCCAAATCGTTTTTAGGGATTTGGATATTTTAGGACTAAATGTTTCTTTTGTGACCCCCTAGCTCCTTCCTGTAGTTGTGTAACACCTTCCTGTAGTAATGTTGTTTCTTCTTGTATTAATGTTGTTTCTTCCTGTATTAATGTTGTTTCTTCCTATAACATTGTTTTTCATTCTTGTAGGAGTGCATATTATTCTTGTATCTTGAGGGTTTTCTTAGGAGTCTTGGTCTCTTTTGTGATGGTTATGGTTGTTTTCCCTAGTTTTGGTGGAGTTTATCTCTTCATATTTCTTCGTTTCCCCCTCTAATTCTCCCTCCTAATGGGTGGATGATCCTTCAATGATGATGGGGGTTGGTGAGGGTGGTTGAGGCTTCCCTTACCTAATATTGTTGCTTCTTCTTCTCTTGAAGTATGTAGTGGGTGGTCTTGGCTTCTTCACCTTCGGTTTAGCAAGGGTCCTTAGAGCTAATGAGGTGGCAAAAACTTCTTCTTCTATATTCCCCTTTAAAGTATTCTCATTTGGCTCCCTTTTCCTTTTATTTTGTGGCATAGAAGATGTCACAAATGGCCTTTGGAGTCATTTTTTCTTCTATTTGTGTCACAACAAGATTTGTTGGGTATTTCTTAGGCATTGCTATTTTGTTTTTTAATTCAATTTGTGCCTCTGCTTGTCCTTCTTCCTCCTTTACTTTCTTTTTTGGTCTTTCCTTAACTCATCTCCTTATCCTCTAACCTCTTCTTATTCTTGATTACCCTCTTCCTACTCTTCTTATTCACATTCTTCTTCTATAGATCCCTTCTTTGTTGTTGCTTTTAAAAGTTCTAATTGGGCTTGTGCTTGTGTTTCGAGGAAAGCCTCTCTGTCCACATCCACGAAGTCAGAACAAGACACAGAGTTTTAAAGAACCTCCAAATAATTTATGAAAATTAATTTGATGAGCCTTTGGTGTGCCATGTATTTATTTTTCCCTCCTCTCAATTTTTGGCTCATCTCTGTGATGGATTGGAAAAGAAAGTGAGGAATGCTCAATCTGTCTTAGATGGGAAAATTCCTTTGGAACCTTAACTTGTAGAGAATCCTAAACTAATAGGAATAGACAATTCTAAGTCTTCCCTCACAAGATATGTACTTCAAAACAAGGTATGCTACCTCATCCTAGGGATAGGGTAAAATTTCTCTTCTAACTCCATTTTTGTCCTCAATGGGCTACTCCTCTAGGAGGAAAAAGTTCTTCTTGGCTATGATAACCTATGCCCTCTCTTCCTTGTTCCATATTACTCCTAGGGGTAGTGTGGTTAAATTGTTGATAACTTATTCATTTAAATGGATGATGAGTCCCCTTACAATGGTAATGTCATAATTTTATCCTTGAGGTTGGAGGCCTACAACAAGTGCTTGAGTAATCTCATCATCAAATCCCATTAATTTCTCAAAGAACCTGTTATCACCCTAAAATTTTTGTTTCTAAGATTTGGAAAGTTTGCCTTGTTTCTAGCCATAGTCTTATAGGTTTTGAGTCATCTCATCTCAATAAGTGTCATTCTCTTTTCCAAAAAGAAAGTTTCACAGCCTCATTCCGTGTCCTAAAGCCTTACCATGTGTTTTGACATCAGTTTGATTCCAAGATATTGATGTTAGTCTTCGTCTAGTCTTTCCATGGTTGTTTTAGAGTCTAAGATCTAAAAGATAGTCTTGTTGGTATGGTCAAATAGGGTCAACACTCCGTTCTTGCCCATCACTGGTCCCACACCACCTAAAATTCCATGTGTCAAACTTGTGTCAAGGTTTCCATAGTGCAAAACTCACTCTTGGAGTTTTCGTAGTGCAAAACCCAGAATTTTCACTGGCTGTGCTATGAAATCACTGAACTAGGAGTTTTCGTAGCGCGCTACAAAACCCCTGAAAAACCTGTTTTAACACAAAAAACTCTGTTTTCGACTTTTACTAGTTAACTTACAAAAGGTTTCTTGAGCAGCGGAGAACTCAATTTTGAAAAATGAAAGAGGCTTTTCTTTATAACATGTTGAACTACCACAACCGCTTTCATTTTCTTCAAATGCATTCTGATGTGGGAGGAATGTATGGTTAAAATTGCGCTACGAAACTGCTGAAAGTAAAGCTTTGTCTTCTGGCTTTAGCAGTCGTTTTCAAGATCTGTTTCTGGTTACAAAAAAACTTATTTTAGAATTATGAGGGAGGTTTCTATTCATCAAATCTCCAGCTACAATAACCTACCTCAAATGCTTCATAAGTATTTTCAGTTGGGAGATAATAAGCTTTCTTTGAGACCCTAATTTCAGAGAACAGATTTTTCCTGTTTGGCACGTGTTCTTCAAGGACAAATTCTGGACAGCTGGGGAAATGTTTTAAAAAACAAAGAAAGGTTTTTGTTATAGACGGCATGGAAAACAAAAACCACCTTCCGTTTCATAAAATATGTCATGAGTGAAAAGATAAGGGCTCTGTCCCACATGCCATTTTCAAGGATCCTAAGCCTAAAAACAAGGAAACATGTTCCCTAATTTCTAGGGTTTGTCATCAGCAGTCAGGTGACAACGTGGGAGGCTTCATCAAATTCGACTTCATGAGGCTGCAGCTATTAAAGAATGCATTTAAATATTTAGATAAGGTTTTTGTAATCATAATAAGGAGTTACACTCTTAGTTGTATTAGGTCTCTAGGACTGCTAGTTAACTGTCAAATGCATTTAAAGGTTTGTTTTATGGTTAGAATAGGTGTCACTGATGGCAAATTAGAATTCTCTTGATGATGGATGATGGAATACATGTTTTAAATGTTATATATAAAGCAAGAGGTCGAATTAGCAAAAAGGGGTTGGAGACTTTTTGGCTCAGCTGCTGCTCTATGTGTAGATTGTGTATTTTTTTAACCTAATGCAAATTTCTACTTAGACAACTCAAGATTCATGAAGAGTTCTTGTATGTTCTTGTTTTGATGGCATATTCCAATACTTAGATTGTAGTGGTGTTTACTTATGATACTCAGAACTGATCAATGATGCTCTGACTTCCTGCATAGATAAACTAACTATGTTTCATTATTTTATATTTTCATTTATGCACTTGAACTCTATAATGCCTTGAATTCCATGCTAGGTAGAATGTTTTGGCCTCACTACTCAGGATTCAAAGAGAGTTTTTAATGTCATATTGTCTCATGGCTTTCCTCTTTCACTTACTTGCAATGGTATGAATACATGTTACTTAGAACTCATCAATCATGCTCTAACTTCCTTCATGTATTTATAAACTGTGTTTCCTTGCATTGTATCTTTGTTTTGTTGATGCATAAAAGCTCTCTATGACTTGACTTCATGTTAAGCTGATCTTGTTGTGGTATTGAAACATACTTTCACTCCATAGCCCAATGGTAGCCAACCTTCATCTTTCAACCTATAAACATATACAATCACAAACCATAGAGTTAGCCATCTATTCATATCTTTAATCCAAATCATTAAACCTTTGAGAGAGCCCTCTCAGGCTAAGGAGGCTAAGCCTTAGCTAAAAGATTGGTTTGAAATAGTTACACCGAGATAGTCTGATTAACAGCCTATCAGGGTCCTATTTTGGTGATAACAGAACCATAGCCATTGATGATTGGAAAAGAGATATTTGGCAGTAGTATGTTGGTGAATTCTTGATGAATCTATCGGCACTCTATGATTGAATCCACCCCCCATAGTATTTAATATATTTTTTCTAAAGTTGGCAAGGCAATTCTCTCCCTCTTCTACTAGTTCCAGATATTTTTGCCCAATCAAGGATTTTAAGGCAAAGGTAGAAGGAAAAATTTGTTTACATTGTTTGTATGAGGGAAGGTTTCATTATAAATAAAAAATAAAAAAACTTCCCCTTCTTATCATGCTCAATTCAAAAGAAACATCCATACTTCATCTTGTTTTCATTCCCAAACTTGTACTAGAAATTGCTACAAGGTGTACTATAAAAAAAATGAAAGGTTTTGTAGGCATTCTATCAAAATGTGGGAAAAATATGTACGTACACTCCCTTTTGATTCTCCTCCTTGAATCCAAAGGTTTGAGTGACAATGTTTCTAAAAATAAGGCTCTTTATTGCTCTTTAGAATTTCTTGTAGCACCTAGAAGTGATCTTGAAGCACTTTGTGTCAATCTTGTAGCAACAACCTACAGGTCTTATAGACACTTTTGTAGCAGTCTATGAAAATGATGTTATAGGTAGCTTGACTCTCAATAGTAGTGGTGGGCCTCCTTTTTTATAAATATTATTTTTTTTATGCCAAATGAGGCTAGGGGCCCAACTTTTCCTTTGGTGGTTGGGTAGTTGGGCTCAGTGTGTTGTGTGATTTTTCCCCCACCTACCACCTTCACAATCCAATCATAGGCATGTTGGCCGACTCTTCATAATCATCACCCCTTTTTTGGTTTATTCTCTCTACACATGTGATGGGTGAAGAAGGAAAGTTTAGTTAACTATCGAAGGTGGCTAAAAGTGATAAACCATCCTTAGCTTATAAAATATCTCTTCTCATGCATTGATAACATTTTTTAACCAAGATGTGCTTGTAAGGAGGGGTTAGGAATTTTCATACCAAAGCCTAACTGATGATTCTCATGTTTATGTGCTACGACTGATGATTTCAACATTTGATTCTTGCATGAGGTTGTCGAAACATGGATGAGACTATTTGAATTCCTTTTAGGTGCAATTTTTTGTCTTCATTGGTCCATTCATTGTCTTGAATTTATTTTTAATGATCATGGCTAATTGAATTTCTATGACCTTGGTGATTAGAAAAAAGGTGCCTCCAATGATCACAAGCTACTGTGGTTGAATACCGATGATCCTGTAGCATCCTATAAGGGGTCCTGTAGCTACTCAAGACTAGTGTTGGAGCTCCTAAAACTTTATAATACCCAAAACTCCTGACCTAGTGCATCAAATTCGATCTTGTAGGGTTGATGTAGATTGTTATAGGATTGTGTGTCTTCCTTTATCATTCACATAGGCCCTTTAGAATCACAATTTTCAATGAGAATTTCTTTTCAAAAATCTTGATAATTCATGGGAAGGTTGCTAATGGAGGATAGGGATTTTTTTTTGTGATGGAAATGGGTGGAATGGAGATTAAGCATTAAGTTTTTGAGGGATAGTGAGTGAAATAATGGTGGAAGTCATCCATATAAGTTTTAATTGAGTCATGAACAAGATCAGAAAAAATTTTCAGTACTTCCCTTTGGAAGGCATCGGGGGCATTACACAAGCCCAAAGGAATGACCCTATAGGAAAATTTTCCCTTTGGACATGTGAAGGTGGTCTTATCTTGGTATATATGATTGGTTTGGATATGATTGTACCCACTGAAACCATCAAGAAATGAAAAGAACTTTTTTCTTGCAAGACCATCCAAAACTTGTTCAATAAAAGGTATGGGAAATGGTTTTTATTGGTAGTCTTGTTAAGTTCCTTGTAGTCAACGCAAACTCTCCATTTCCCATTCTTTTTTGGCACAATCGAAAGAGGTGATACCCATTCATTGTCTGAAATAAGATAAATGAATCGTGCATTCAACAATTTCTGCAATTCTTCTTTTACTGTGTGTTTAAGTGCAAGGTTCATCCTTTTGTAGGGCTATCAAACATGTTTGTGGCCTTATTTGATGTATATGTGATGTGTATAGATAGAGGTATGGAACCCTTTCATTTAATTTTAATCCCAGGTGAAGGCACCAAGGTGTCACCTTAACATAGTGAGAAATTGTTCCTCTTGTTCCACTGAAAGGGAAGGACAGATTTTTAGGGCTCTAGATGTGTTAATTTCCACAAGTTTGACATGACCTTGATTAAAATTAGTAGTGAATGATTCTTCCAATGGACTATTTTCATTCTACCCTAAAGGATCCTCTACTAATTCATTAATTTACATGGCAATAGGATATTTGTTTTGCAAAAAATTATCAATAAGATTATCATCATCTAGCTACTTGCTTCCAACAGTGCCTTCTAATGTACAAACTAGGTAGAGGATCATTGATAGAATTGTCTCTCTTATTCCTCCTCTACCCACATAGGAAAACCATGCTCAACAAGGGGTTGAGTGGGGGGTATAATACAAGCTATTTTGTGAGATGCCCATTCTTAATTGTCATGTTCCTATCTCTACAACTCATATAAGCATCAACAATAGCTAACAAAGGTATCCCTAGGATGAGAGGATACCCATTGAACTTGGTATTAGGTTGGATTACAAGGAAATTATTGGGGGATACCTAGGAATCAATGGAAATCATAACATAATTAATGATACCCTCAAGTACTACTATGGATATGTCTCCAAGTTGTAGCACCATTGTGGTTTTCCTTAGGGCTCCCTGGAGGTTGAGCTTAAGCATGGTTTCCCTAGACATGACATTGATAGAAACCCCTAGATCAATGAGTGTGTTGAGTAATACACTGTTGTTAATATGTACATCCATTTTCAGGCTACCGGGATCTAAATACTTTGGGGATATGATCTTCCCAAGAATTAGATCAACCAGTCACCCAATGAAATTGATAGTGTGGGGATATCTGTTCTTCATTTCTAGCCTCTTGAAACACTCTTACCCTAATGAATCTATTATATATGGGAACATATTTGATGGCATGTAGGAGAGGATTGGATTGAGGAGCACATTCTTCCTTCTCTTCTTTAGGATCTTCTATTGGAGAAGGTGGGTGAGAATTACGAAGTACCTTCTTAGACCTAAGGTTGATGTCCTGTATTTCTACAACATAGGTAGGATAGGAAGTTTCTCCACCGTATACTTGTTGGGCCTACTTGTTGTTTGATTTTGGATTAGGTTGAGTAGGAATTTGGGGTTGCTTAGATGGATTATTTTGGGCTAGTTGTGGTTGAGGAGGAGGCATTAAGGTAGGTGGTCGGGTTTCTTGTGGTCTCCATACTTGTGAGGGATTACCCCATTGAGGAGGTTGGGGATTATATGATTAGAAAAGTGGAATGACAAGTTGAGGAGGGTAGGACCAAGGTGAAGGCATGAACCATGGTGATTTGTTTGGAGGATACTAATAATGAAAAGGTACAGTATGATTTGAATTGAAAGAAGGTAGATAATGTTTACCTTGCATACATTGCTAATATGGCCTAGGGCCTTGTGGCCTCCTTTGGTTGATAAATAAAAGTTTCTCCATGCCTCCCTCTGCTCCTTGATATACCTCTTTCAGACCTTGAAGAGATGGACATTTTTTAGTTAAATTATTTTTCTCACACACATAGTAGCTTTCAATTAAATTCAATGGACACTCGTTGCTAGGGTGTCTTTTTGTGCATCTAGGGAAAAATATGGCTAACACCCTTTCTGACTCTTCTTGTTTCTTGTTAATCTGCATGTTATCCATCTGCAAGGAAAAATTATGTAACATTTCACTTTTAAAATCCTCTAACATACACCCTGTTTCATTCTCGATGGCTGAGGTATAAGGTAAAGATATTACCAAACCTCAGCTAGATTTACCTCTTTTCCATGCAACCCTAGAGTTGGTTTTGAACATTGTCTTGATTTCCTTACTATTGAGTTGGTATATATCTCCATTATATAACATGTTGAGGGTCTCCATCAATTCTTATTTGACCCCTAGGAGTAATACCAACTTCATTGACTCTAGATCGAGGGTGCATTTAGCCATTCCTCTAGGGACTCATCTAACCCTTGAGTCATCTTCAATATTTCTTATTTTGTGTCCCTTGCTTTCCAATAATATTTGTATTTTTGGTTGAATGATTGCTACACTTGAGCCCAAGTGGTGATACTTCCTCCTTCCAAGCTTATGAACTAGTGCATGACTACATCCTTGAGGGTGGAAGGAAATAATTTAATTTGTTTCTCATCAGAGGTGTAATCATATGTCTTGCATACAAAAACAAATTCAACATGAAGGTATCAAGTTCTTCAAAAACCAAGCCATGAAAATGTTGAAGGGTAGTAGGGCTATTATTCTTCATTCTTGCTTCCCCAATTGTCTCCTTGATAGGAAATAATTTATGCTTCTTGTTCCCAACCATTCCTTCAATGGGTGATGGAGGTTCTTCTTCCCCTGTCGGCTTCTCAAAAACCTCTAGTTTCTCACGCAAAAATTTCTCTGAATCCTTTGTGGTTAGAGGAGGTCCATAGTCTCTAAAATGTGAAGGTTGACTACTTATAGGGCTAGGGGTTTCAAGAAAAAATTTCCCTGAGTAGTCCCTAACTCTACAAGACATGAAATAAATGTTTTTTCCTTTTTCTTTTTAATTTTATTATCAACAAAAGTATTGATGCAATAATTTTTTTTTGTTTTTCAAGAAATGTAATAGAAAAGAAAGCAAATTTACATCAAAAAGAAGTACCTACTTTGAAACCTCTGTTATACATGAAAATACGTCCTCATCAACTCAGAAGAGAATATTATGTTGTTGGTTGAAATACCACTTTTTCCTAGCCTATATAAGACTATAATACAAGTTATGTACCATGAGGACCATGTTATGCTAGTCTATAACAAGCTGTCCCCTTCATATAACTCGTGTTACCAAAATTCTCACTCAGTCACGAGGTAAAAAGATCGAGTTAACTAGACTTTGACACTCTTGTTCACTTTTGGAAACTCATATGGTGGAATGTGATTTATTTATCCTCATATTTATCTTTCTCCTAAACAAGAAAAACATACACATGAGGGAAAGAGCCATAAAGCATGGGGAAGCTTTTTCCTAAGCACAAAAGCATTTATAAAGATGAAAAAGCCACTTTTATATGAGGAAACATTATTCACCCAAAAAATTTTGCCAAAATCAAGCTAAAGAGGAATTTGGAAAATCTTCATAGCCTTCACTTGGCTATATATTGGAGGCTTGGCTATTGAGAAAGGGAGGGGAATTCCTGTATTGTTATTATGCTGGGATTTATCTTGAGAGGGAGAGTTTTGGCGCTAGGATTTGGGGGAGGTGCTACTTCAACCAAATCTGATGGTTGTAAATTTCCTCCAGCTCCTTTAATAATATAGATCAGTTGTTCTTCCTTCCATATGATGCTATTCATTGTTTACTTCTTCTGTTTAACAAATGAATGTATGGAAGTTTGGCTTATATTTATTCATTTAGTTATATTTAGTTGTTTCTAACGGTTTTGATTGATAATATTATTATGTTGTGAATAGTTTGTTTGTTCTTTCTTATTTGAAAGGCCACATATTTGGAGCTAGCTAGGATTGTTTCCCAGCTACACTGAAAAATCCAACAAGCTTACATGCGAGAAATCACAAGCTTCTCTTTCACTTCTCTTATCTGTATGTCCCTTACGTCTTGCATCACTAAAATGATCAAATAGTGAACAACATTTCCCTTACTCGGTCTGCCCTAGGTTTTTGGGATAACCTGAGAGTGTTTTTTATTCATCTTACTGAGCATAAAATCCTATAGAAGAATTGGTGACTCCACTGGGGACTAATACATAGTTCCCGATTTTGATCTTTCAATTCCCATATCTCTCTCTCTTTCCACGCCTTAATGTTATTCTTGGTTCCCATTATGACCACTAAGGATTCTTTAGAACCTCCTCTGATGTGCATAGCCTTTGATCAGACCTTGATTGATCATTTTTACAGCTTCTGCCTATGTAACACACCCTAGTTGTTTAGTCCAGTGAGTATAACACTCCCTGGCCTCTTGGATAGAGCGCTAGTCCTGCTATTGATGCTTTGTATCCTCTTCTGAGAAGTTTTAGTCAACCATTATCTTGATATCAACCCTATTCTATGGATTCCTGGGTTGAGAGGTTGCTAGTGGTCTGTTCTGGAGATCTGCAACTATGCACTGTGTTTGGTTACCTACTTCTTTTCAAAAAAATAGCTTAATTGCATTTAGTTTTCAAGAGAAAGGAAATGAAAAATTTTGTTTACAATTTCTATTTTAGTTCATTTGATTCAATATATTAGGTTAGTTTTTAGAGAGAATTGAATGTTTTCACGTTATTCTTGTGTTTACTACATTTGGATGCATGGTAATGAATTGATGTATAGATAAACTCTCCTTGTAAGAGCTCTTTTTCATCAAATGAAAATCTAAAAGAATTTTTCATGCATGGTTTGTGTCAGAGTCACACTGAACCCCATACATCAATACCCCTCTGAAGACTTCAATACAAGTTCACATAAAATCAATGCTTAATAAAAGTAATCAACAATTCTTTATTGAGAATACACACAAATTAGTCTAGGCTAGGATCTTGGGTTAGGAAGTGGTGAGTAAACTTCCCAATGTCACAAAAATGAGACTAGTGTCATTAAAGAGAGTAAAATCATGCTGCACTCATATCATACAGGACCTCTCCCCTTAGAAAGGAGTTAAATGCGAGACAACATTGGA
Source organism: Pinus taeda (assembly GCA_000404065.3). Taxonomy (NCBI): domain Eukaryota; kingdom Viridiplantae; phylum Streptophyta; class Pinopsida; order Pinales; family Pinaceae; genus Pinus; species Pinus taeda. Next base: position 22,976 of record APFE030657584.1, read on the forward strand.
GTGTGAGAGAAGGTATATTTCCTTCGATTTCATTTCGATTGGGTATTCTATGTACTAGGGATCCCCTAAGGAATATCAGAGTTGAGTCAGGGAATTCGGTATCCTGCCCACACAACTTACTGTCTACGACCATGTCCCACCGAGTGGTGTCTGTCATTTGAGGTAACCTTATTGGCCAGACATTTTTAGGTACAAACATAAGGTGACTAGGGCGGGCTTCCCTCGTACCTAAATAGACGAACCTACTCCATCTTCAGTTTTTGGGAGGGTGCTCATCTTCACGAGAGTACTTGGTCCCTTAATTTGAGGTTTGGGTGAAGCTCAAGAGCAATCATAATAGTACATTTGGTCGGTTCTCTCTTTTAGCCACTATGATAATGGGTTTCATCTCCAACAAATGGTGGTTACTAGACATAGTTATATCACCTCTCTACTTGCTGATTGAATTTTAGAGTTTTTATTTTTTATTTTTAGGTGTTGGATTGTAATCCATGACACTATAATAAATATCACTTTAATTTTTTTTTATAAAATATGTTTGTCATCGTGGCTACTTACGGCCCTCATCATCAATCTAGGTGATAACAAGGTATTCATCAACTGACTCTGGAGGATCTTCCAAGCCTTGGTGATCTAGATTCTCCCTCTTTGCGAAATCAATCTCTAGTGTCTAACACTGAATCACATAATACTTCACAAGAAACTATACTACTTAAGGACTTCTTTAACAAAGGAGTTGTACCTCATTACAATCCTCCCTCACCAACCCTCTTAGACGAGTGTTGATTCAAGTAGCACATGTACTTGTGATGTCTTTGTTAGTACCCACATCCAATATCCCCTGACAACTACTAGGTTGTGGTCCTTTGTGGACAAGTTTGTTCCACCATCACTTCCCCTGACTATGGTCAGTAATACATAGCTGATTGGTTACCCTGCTATTTAGACTATGCCTAGTCCAAGTAACCTAGTTACACCTGCTATGAGTGGAATCCAGTACATCCTGGCTTATGCCTCGTTTGTGTCAACATCTAGACCTCCGTATATTGCTCCTAGTAGTTTTGTTAGCATGACTACCTTTAGTAACCCTTTTAGTTAGAACCCTTTGCTAAGTTCAAACCCCTAAGCTCATATGCCATGAGGCAATGTTCACAACATGCATATACCAGTAGGGGGCATTACTATTCCCCCTCTACCTATAGGAAAATCTAGTTCTTCATTGCTCAACTTACTTCCTAGAAGTGGACGCTATCCTAGTGTCACTCATGTGCCTATGGTAAACTACATAGCCAGTGGGATCCCTCAACCTGGTCCTACTTCGTCCATTTGGGAACCCCCTCCTCAACCACAATTGAGCCAAGGTGGAAATGTTTATCTTGATGGAAACCAATTTTCCCCCCCTAGCCTAATATCCCTTATGGATCGCCACCCTATATGACTGCTCCACCACAACAAGGAGATTATTATCTAATAAATCCTATATATATTGTTGGGAAAAACTTGATGGGAGGACCCTCGAGTCCTTCAAGTCATTCTTCATCACCTTGGTCAGACTCAGGGGCACCTAAAACTTTGAATTTTTTGGCAACATTTGATATCCACGATCTATATAAATTGACTAATGACCCCATTAGTCATAATTTTCATTGGCCCCTAATCCCACACAAGATACCTACCGACATCTCGAAATTCAATGGGAAACAAGGGGATGATATAGCTACAAATGTCACCACCTACCATTTATGGTGTGTATCGAACTCCATGGTTGATGACAATATCCGGCTTAGACTCTTCCCCTGCACCCTTACAAGAAATGCTACCAAGTGGTATATTGAGTTACCACGCACGTCAATCAATACCTTTGGTGCCCTAGCAATGGACTTTTTTTTGCAATTTTAGCTTCCTATCTGCTATGAAACTGGACCATAACTTATTACTACCTTGCAACAAAACACCTAGTAGGTGGAGGATTTTCAAAGGCCCCATTCTAGATTACCTATTAGTAGATTGGTTCTGGAAATCACTTTTTCCTCAAACTTCCAAGGACATTACCTTAGGTGGTGCGGTCATGGAAGACCAGTCCATTTGTCATGCCCAACATTTAGATTTTATTTATTCTCAGTCTGGTACAATATATGATGTAATCCCCCATACCCCTCAAACTTCCAATTCTCCCGCTACTCAGCAAACTGGTGTGCATGTTGATGGTCTCGTCGGCGCTATCTTTGGGGTTGTTGTAAAACAACTCAGTGGGCACGTTTCCTAGTTTTTTATCAATACCGCCCCCTCTACCCAATTGGTTTTTCTTCCAACCACTACGATAAACTCTGTGCAATCTACACAAAAATCCAACAGTAAGAACAATAAGAATAAGGAAATACCTCTCTTTCTGAAGAACAACCTTCTACGAAAAAGAACCGCAAACAAAAATATTTTACCAAATCTAATAGTGGGAATGAAAAAACTATGAAGTTCCCTTGAATTTTTTTTGCGGAGGACCACATGACACATAAATTCCCTTGTCTTCAAGAATGCACATATCTTCTAGTTCAAAATGACATTGGCGAAACCCCAACGGTCCTAAACAAACCTTTCCTTGCTCAGCAGCAGCAACATCTTAGTTCAAACCAACCACAACCCCCGCAAGGGGGCATGGTTCACATCCTTGTTCCTCTGGTGAAGGATCTTCAACTTTTTACACCTTTGAAAGGGTTGATCTTCAAACACGAACCAAAAATTATGAAACTCCTATCACTAACACTCAGGACACTACCTCGAGTTCAAATCCATCGCCGCCTAATGATCTCAATATCAAAAGGCCTGTTATTGATCTTGTGATCCACCCCCCTAAAGGGGTACTTCATTGTATGACACAAAATACCTCTGAACATGATGCCCATAACTACAATATTGTAAAATATTTGGCACAAGTACCATCAACCAAGTATGCACTCAAATTAGTGCAAACTTGTCTAACACAATAGAAAGCTTTACTTTCGGCCATTGGTGGAGTTGATCCTCAGGATTCCATGCTAGCCATTTTTGACATGGAGAAGAGTAAGCCTTGCCTTTCCCACCAACTTGCATTTCAAGTGTAGGTGATATCGAAAGGTAGAGCTCTCCGTAGAATAGTCACTGACGAAGGTGCTTCGACCTGTGTCATCTCCAATTCATGTTGGCTCGCCCTGGGTTCTCCCACCCTCGCACTACGTCAAATTCCCTTAAATCATTCAATGGCCACACTTTCATCTTGAAAGGATACCTTGCTAGATACCCCATCACTCTGAGTGGGAAAATGGTAACTGTGGATATTGAAGTCATAGATCGTCATCTTGACTATAATATACTTTTTGGCCGCAGTTGGTCTTATGCCATGACTGTCATTGTTTCTTCAGTCTTCTGACTCATCTTATTTCCATTTGATGGGAAAATAGTCACAGTGGACCAATAGTCCTTTTGTACCCCATATTAGTCCTTGTTTCCTAGCGGGACCATGCCCTTAGTGGGCAGCATACCTGACTCTTATGTCAGTGTTGGTATCAGTCTTTTCAAGGTTTCTTTCCTCTCTTGTCACCCTAGGTTCCATAGATGGTTTCTATGGTCTCCACCATTCCTCATGGCCCAACCTATCCCTAGATCCTCCTAGCCACTTCATACATTAACTCTTATGGAGAACAAATGCATCTTTCACCAGCCAAATTAGCTTATCAAGCCATTCAATCTACATCTTATTCTTCTGCTTCTTTAGTTACGACCAATGGTACCCCCTCCTCTCCCATCACAACTCCTTCTAATGATCTCCTCAATGAAGTCCTACCTGTGGAAGAAGCTATTTGAGAGATCCTTCCTTTAGAAGAGCGACCTTGGGAAACTTCTCATCACCATGCTTCGATATTTGATTCGAATGTGAAACTTGTACAAATCTTGCTTTTTGACCCACCCGAGAATGTTCCCTTGATTTATACGACTGTCCAAACTATGGATTCGGAAGGGAACTTGGGAAATCTTTTAAAGACTATGCTCATCGATATCTTGATCAAAATTGGCATTGTGGAAAACATTCAGATTGGAGTTGATTGCAATCATGAGGAAATTGCGAGCTTCACCTACCCTTTTAAGGACTTTCGCGATGTTTTCCCTTAGTCTTAGGAGGAAATGCTCGACACAGATCCTTCTACTAATGAGCATGAGATCAATAAGCTCCGAGCATTCTTTTTATGGTATTTTTCTTGCTCGTTAATCCGAAAATCCTAGAGTCCCCTTCTTTGAGATCATTAAACTACCACAAAGAAGATATGAGAACTTTCTTTTTGGGACCTTTTCTCGCTCTTGAACTAAAAAATCCTGAGTTACCTTCTTCGGGCTTGTAAAATTCCTACGAAGATGATATGAGCACTTTATTTTTTAGAAATTTTCTCGCTCCTGAATTGAAAAAATCCTCGAGTTACCTTCCTAGGGCTCTTAAAACTCCTACGAAGAAGACTTGAGAAGTTCATTTTTTCTCTTTTTTCTCGCTCCTTAAACTGAAAAATTACCTATCGAGTTTTCTTAATCTGACTTGTTAAATTTTATGAAGATCTATCAAGTTTTTCTTTGTTTGACTTGTTAAAATTTCATGAAGAATATTGAGTTCACTTTGTCTCCTCGTACTTGTAACAAAATGAGGTAGAAATCTATTGAGCATAGGCTTATCACTTTATTCAGACTCATTGGACTAAGTTACATAGAAGGAAATGTGTGAGGTATACTATTAAGCCTTTGTCACACGCGACCATCAAACATGAAAAAGGTAACCCCTTGGAGTTGTTCTTTTGGATATTTTCAGACTCTCTAAATACATTGAAAAGACCACCAGTTTTACCCATATGGAGTCACTAAAATTAATCAAATGGGGAAAAATTGGACAACACAGTGACTAAATATCTATATTTGGAAGGATATTTTGGTAACGGTCTATCCCTTGAACATGGAACTCCCTCAACCAACCTCTTTTGTGGGCCTCTCACTGAACCTTACCATCCTATGAGTTTAGCCTTCATACTTTGATGTTCTTGCATCCTTGTATCCTAACACTCTTTGGTGTTCATGAGTCTAAGCTTCCAAGTAACCTTAGTGTTGTCCCTTCTATTGTTCAAGGGATTCATTTATCATCTGCTTCATATATCGACCATCCATCATCTACTTCAAAAATTTTCGTCTATCTGTTTGACCCATTGCTCAAAATTTATCATCCAAACAATCATTCTTGCCTCATTTGGTGTCAAATAATGTAGGACACCTCATTTCGTACCCTTTTATAGATCTCTTCCTATAAATTCTAATACTTTATCTAGGAAGCATATCCAGAAATATATCGGTACCCTAGAAGTTTTAGTCCTCAGTAGTAGGTTACCTTTCATTTGATTAGTGGTTTTCATCATTGGATCCCAGTTGAATGATTCTTCAAGTGTTTGACAAAAACATCCTTGTCACACTTAATAGACTGTATTGCGCATACTAGATACCATCATCCTTATTGGTGGCCATACTCGCACCTATTAACAGATTTCATCATTGACTGGTAATTAGACGATTTCTCACATGTTCGACTTCAACTCCTTTATTCACATGTGAATAACTAGCATTTGCACCAGATGTTGCAAAGGAAACGCCGTAAGGCATAAATTGAAGAACGCAAATACAACAAAAAAACACTTTCATAAAAAATAAAAATACTTATAATGAATTTATTATTAGATATTCCTATGAATTGCACTATATATTAGCCCCACTAATTGTTTCCCTTTCACCACTATGGTCACGTTATTGCTTGATGGCATCAATTATATTCAAAAGGGTTGCTTAATAGCCCTCTTCCAATACAAAAAATTGATTCCCATACCTGGACTGCAACTCACAGAAGAATTGATGAAGAATGGCTTAAAAACACTCTCCTCATTTGACCAAAAACATTTAAGGCCTCATGGCATTACCCATTCTGTACACATCATCAAATTACAGAATTCCATGTAACTTCATCTAGCTTAGGCATTGCATTAAATAGTTTCAATTACAGCAATAGAACCAATTCCATCTCACTACAAAGCATGGTGGATATGTGAAGGAGACCCATTAATCGATGCAGTCCTGCATGATCACTCTGTGTTATATCTCCATTTCCTTCTGCAAACTGGGATTAATAGTCCCATATAAGAGAGACAGGTTCAGAATTAGTATCATTCCCAAAGTATTCTCAACTGTGCCATCAATACCCAGTTTAATATCCAGTTTTCCATCCTAATGACAATTGGTTGTGTCACACAATCTTCAAAAGAAACAAATGGACAGGAAACTTCATTACAGGCCTGGATATGAAAAAATATAAATCTGAGATGAATTGGCAACTTACCCTTAGAAATCCTTCAGTACATCTCTGTGTCAGTGTATTAGGCAATAAGTACAGATTTTGCTTCAGAAGGCAATTAGAACTGAAGCTTGCATTTTTCTCACAGAGAATTTGATTGAAAGTTCACCAATTTTGACAAAATAGAAGAATATATGTGCTGCTATCCACTTCAATCTTGTTTTACTCAAGATATACATTATTTGGTGAACACCAATAAATTTTTGTTGAATACTTGTGCTGCAGAAATATACCATTGCAAATGCATACACAATGTACGTTAGAACTGTAACCATAACTCTCAAGTTTCAAACTTATTTCATGGTATCAAAAAGCCCCCCACAATCATATTCCGCATGGCTCAGAGCATCACCAGGCACCTTTGTCATGATTTTCTCTCTAAGAAATTTAGCAAATTTTCCTGATCCTGGTTGCGATAATCCTATTATGTAAGATTTAGTCATCAACATAAACACTCTCCATCTTCTCTCCTCTACATATTTCTTCAATGCTTGCTCAATCCTCTTTCTTTCTTTGTTTGCGGAAGTAATAAATTTTCCATTCAGCCCTTCTGCTAAGCATCTGACATGAACAACTGCATCCTCCAGTGTTGAACATCCACCTTGTCCAATATAAGGAGTCATTGCATGCATTGCATCTCCAGTGATGGTGACTGTTCCTTTTGACAATGTCCCAAATAACACTGCCCATGGACACTGGCCTCTGAGAGGAGTCAAAATAGGTGTGTCTGGCAGTGTTCTCTTCACAATATCATGATTCTCCTTTGGAAAATCTCTAAGCAAATCCAATGCTTCTTGCATGATAAGCTTGGGTTCTTGTGCAATTTCTGAGTCTGTTGAGCAACATATTGTTAGTGAATGAAAATTTTGATTCAAATTTGGATGTTACTGGAGGGCTAGATGGAATAGCATATCAGAATACCTTGGAGACGTGATTTTCTATTTAAAAACCAGAAAACATCTGCGTCATTGACTGGAATGTACCCAGCTCTCATACCGTGTTGTAGATTGATATATAATTTTGGAATGAAGTCATGCCCTTCAGGGTAGGTAGACAATCCACGACTTGTAGACCTTCCCAGGAATTTGGCGGGCTGATAGCCCAACCACTTAGAAACAATTGAGTTCACCCCATCACATCCTATCAAAACCTGTTGGTAGTTAAATTAAAGAATAAGAAAAATAAAATTGTACTGAACACGTCACCATCAAATATATTTGGAAGAAGATTGAAAACAATAAAAAAAGGGAGGTTTCTTCATACTTTCTAAGGTCAAAGAACAAAGTTACAATACCATAACAAATCCTTTTACTAGAGAATGGCTTAATCCTTTTACAGAGCGGCTGATTTCTAAAATTTGGTTTCCTGAAGCTGTTTTCATAGGAATGGGAATGCGCAACTGAACAGTGTTACTGCATTCGCCCTCACTCTAAAGGGTTCCGTCATACATGGATAGAAAGATTGTGAGTGCTTCCTTACCCAAAAGGTTTCAGTCATACAAGGATAGATCGATCATGGGTTTTGTTAATCAATCCATTATGAATTCATTGCCTGAATTTGACGTGGTGGACCTCTCAGGCAGGAGAGACACCAGGTTCTTGTCTGTTGGGACAAAATCCAAATTCCCGTCTATTCCTGCTCCCTTGATGCCCTCTGGATTTAACCTCCTTGGACCCCGACCTATTTGCTCAATTCAAGTCTCCAGGGTTAGTTTACAGGAGGATTTTAAGGCACCTCATGATGATTATGTCGCCGCTGCTAATAACAATAAGAGTAGAAACAGAATAACAACAACAAGAAGGAAATACAGAGGAAGCTCCATCCCGTCGATTTTGCAGGCTCTACAAAACAGTGACTGGGATAACATAGAGGAAGCCTTAAAGCCCTGGAAGCACAAGATAAGCCCCCAAGAGCAGACAATAATCCTCATAGAGCAGCCCACTTGGGAAAAAGTCCTTGCCCTTTTCAAGTGGTTTCACATGCAGGAAGACTACAAACCAAATGTCATTCATTACAATGTCATTCTCAGAATTCTTGGTAGGGCTAAAAAATGGGATGAACTTGAGGATTGTTGGACCCAAATGACCAAACAGAAGGACGAGCTGCTGGCCACAAATAACACGTATGGGGTATTGGTTGGATGCTGAGAAGGTATTCGGCTACAATTGTGAAACATAAAGAGGAGCAAAGCAGAGTGTATTGGAATACAATGTTATGATTAAGGCTTATGGAATTGCAAAACTTTATGACAAGGCATGGAAATTGTTTGAGAGCATGGATAATGAAGGAGTTTCACCTGATGAATGCACTTATAATTCTCTCATTCAGATGTTTGCTGCTGCAAAATTACCGGATGATGCAAAATGCTATATGATTAAAATGCAGGAGCCAGGGTTTGTGCCGAGTTGTGCAACATTTGGTGCTGTAATCGCTGTGAATAGTAGCATGGGTAGAGCCATGGAGGCAGAAGACATTTACCAATAAATTAACAACTTTGCAACCACTTTCTATTATCAATCATAATTTGTAACGATTAAGATTATTACAAGCGGGCAATTCTCACCGTTTTCCAGGGACTATGTATGGAATTTGTTTGTTCATTTCATCCTCCAGGCAAATCATCTGTGAACTGAAACCTTCCTGGCGATGGCCATGCATGAATTAGGGTTGATTCGATTCAATTGTATTGAATACAGCGCAGTGTCAGAGGATCTTACCCTTCTAATCGAAAATGGGTTGCACGAAGGTCATCTGCGACTCCAAGAGCATGGAGTGCCTTCCAGGCATTAGTCCAGAGGTTGAGCCAACCAGTTCCTCTTCCCTGGGATGAAATCTGAAGCCTAGATCCATTAAAAACTCTGTCTGCAAAACCCTCACTGGGATAAAAGCTCATCAACCTCCAATCGCCTGGAGTGAGATGCCCAGAGACGGACGCGCCCTGCTCAGCGAGATTTGAAGCAACAAAAAAAACTGTGGGGAAAGATATAAAAAATTAACCTAAACTACATCCAACAGTTTGGAATGTTTTAATCGTCTAACATTTGATCCAATGGCTCAAACAAGTACACGTGACAATTGGGGGGAGTTGATTTCAGAGGGGAACGCCTTACGACGTAATTAGACTTGAGTAATTTTAAATAAATTTCCATGCAAAAGTTAATTAACTATTTTAACAATAATCACATGGTTTTTTTGCCCGAGTTTACTTTATCTTTAAAGTACCCGTGGGTATAGTTGGAATTTTTAGATTTTGATCACCAAATTGATAAAACTAAATTAATTAAATCTTTAAAAAACAAGAACCTAATCACAAAATAAATTTGACTATAATTTAATTGGAGTTCAGTAATTTTAGATAAATCTCCATAGAGAAGTTAATTAACTATTTTAGCAATAATCACATGGTTTTTTTGCCCGAAGTTGCTCTGCTTCACGTTACATCAAAAATCGGCACCTTAAAATTAGTATCACCAGAATGCATTGCAATTGTTGATTCATAGTTGATCTGCTTCACGTTACATCAAAAATCGGCACCTTAACAGCAATGCTTTAAAATCCGGCACATTACTATTACAGAAGGATTAAATTCAACTTCTCTTCTTTCAAAATGGTATTCACAAAATCTATGAATATATTCATCCTTTCATGGAAAAGCAAACTGCCTCGCAATAAACAAAAATCCGCACCTAACAGCAAAGCTTTAAAATCCGGCACATTACTATTACAAAAAGATTAAATTCAACTCCTCTTCTTTCAAAGAGATAACTCACAAATGTCGAAATAAACAAAAATCCGCACCTTAAGGGCAAAGCTTTAAAATCCGGCATACAAAGAAGATGCATGGGCACCAAAGCCTGCCAATCCACCCTTATTCGGCCCTAAAAACAGAGCAATTTTTTAGAGATTGTCATGGATTCTGACCTATCAGGGATCGCAGCCATAAAAGCAGAGCATTCTTTTCAGATCGACATGGGGATCGAAGCCATTTGGATTTTTCTTCAGAGCCTGGGATGGGAGTTTCTTCAGGGCCTGGGATGGGAGTTTCCACAGTTTCCTCTCCAGCTGTAGCAGCAGATGAAATCGATTGATGGAGAATACCCCCTTCGTCCTTGGTAAGAGCTATGGCCAAATGTACAGGAGTGTACTTGGCGTGACCAGATTCTGTAGCTATCTCTCGATCCGCGGCTAGAGCCTCATTTGTTTTGTGTGTATATTTCTCGGGATTCATTTTATACTGCGCTCTGTGAAATTGGTTTTGTGCGGTATTATGGAGATCCTTTTCTCTTCCTTGCACCTACAGCATCATCAACCAGAAATTGATCAGCATTACAAACAGGTTGTGGTATCCCCATCCTAGAGTGCGATGCCTAGAGATGCGGCCTTCTCAGCGAGATTTGAAGCAGCGGGATGGCTAGAGACGCGGCCTGCTCGGCGAGATTTGAAGCAGCTAAAAAAACTGTGCGGAAAGAATATAAGAAAGTAACTTAAACTATATCCAACGGCTTGGAATGTTCCAATCGTCTAACATCCGATCGAATGGCTCAAAAAAGTACACGGTGGAAATTCGGGGTAGTTAATTTCAAATGGTAACGCCTTACGGCATAAATATGTTGTTCAGATAAGCGGTGACCAATACCTTGGGTATAGGCTTACATCACTCAGCCTTGTTTCCTCTGCCAAGTTGCATATGTTGTTTTTGGAGATAGCTCATCAAGTTGATCATATTATGACACAACTTACACATTGTGCTTATCGGTGGACATGATAGTCATACCTTTTTTTTGAGAAATCACTTTGATAGAGTTACTGAGTATGGGAATGCCTAACTCAAGACATGATCTTATATTTTTGACATATGTGGCTTTTTTCAAGTCTCGCACATCCCCGAAGCTCCAGTCCTCTCTCTCTTCTACTACAATATCTATAAAGTATTTCGGTTATCGTCTTTGTCTTTGACCTCACACTTTAGGGGGTATTTTTTGTATAGGAAAATGACCCCCTCATCAGCTCAAAGGATAAAGACACATTGGTTGAAGAAAATACCTAAGTTACATGCCTATTTTCCAAGGTAACACACCCTAGGAACGAACAAGGAGAGTTACAATGTTGTCCAACTCTTAGCCAAAAGTGTCAGTCCCTAGGTTAACACTATGATTTTCCTAGAGGGTAGCATTATTATATATTTATGAGATTCTGCAGGTCAAAGAGTGAGTTGACTGACTGGCACTCCTCTTTTCACTCAAACTTCAACTTGAAAAGTAGAAAACATCTGCGTCAGGCCTAACTAAGGACATTGTTATTCATAATGGAGTCTCATGGGAAGGGAAATAGAAATAAAGCGAGGCAACATCCAAGATTTTTCCTCAATAGAACTCATGAAGTAATTGGAAAGGATGATCCTCTCTCCATCTATATGTTGGAGGCTCAGTAATTGTAACATAGGCCAAATGGTTGTCAAAAGTTTGCAAGAGATTTAGTATTGTTATGCTACCAAGAAGTTGAGAGAGAGAGAGAGAGTGGAGCTAAAGGGTTAGAGGGGGCTTGATCTAGTCAAGATGGTTGTAATCATTCTTCTTCTATCTAATAATATAGATCCATTTTTGTGTCATCTACTTGATGGCGTCGATATTGTATTCCTTTACATGTTGATTCGATTCCACGATTAATAAAGTAGCTTAGATGCATGCTAGCTTATATTCTCTTATACTGATGTTTTGATTCAAGGTTTATATGTTGTAGATATTATGCTTTTTCTTGTCTATGTGTAGGTTCTGATCTAGGATCTGGTGAAGAAGCTTTCCACTTTTCCATATTGAGTTCTCCAACAGGGCTACACCAAAGGCTGAGGCACTCTTTCTCCTTTTTCTTTGTAAATCATGGATTAATATGAATACATTTATGCTTCTTCGTGACAGTTGTAGCTAATATTAAACAATTTGTCTTGGGTCCCAGGAAGACCCAAGAGGGAATTTCATCCACAACCACCTGATCATCAACCATGACAAATGCACCCCCTTGAAGTTTCTTTTTACGATCTTCTCATACTCTCTAAATATGAAAATACCACCGATTTTACCCTCTATACTTGTTAAACTTAATCATATGGGGAAAAAATGAAAGAAAGAACAACCATTGCTATCTATATTGGTCGGAATTTTTTTGGTAACAATCAACCATCCATCCCTTGAACATGGAACTTATCTAGCATATTCCTCTTTTGTCAGCTTCTCTTTGAGCCTTACTATGTTATGAGTTAATCCTTGATACCTTGAAGTCCCTAAATTCTTGTATCCTAACGCTCTTTGGTGTCCTTGACTCTAAGCTGCTAGGTCTCTTTGGTGTTGCGACTTCTATTATTCAAGGGATTGTCTACTATATGATGACTTTATCAACCACTATATCATTTATCCATTTGACCTAAGTCTGTTCACATTGTTATTCCATATCACTGTAAAATCAATTACTTTATTACCATTTCATGTCGATTGATGTGGGACTCCTTATTGCCCACCTTCGATGGATCCCTTCCTATCGACTTCAACAAGTTATCTAGGAAGTGGATTGAGAAACACCATAGTACCCTGGAGCTTGTAGTCCTTAGTGGCAGGTTTCCATGTCTTTGATTAGGGGTTTTCAATATTCGCTCCCATTGAATTATTCTACGAGTGTTCAACTTCAACTCATTTATTCACACTCGTTAGATTGTACTAAGCATCTTGGAGACCATAATCCTTATCGATGGTCATCCTCGAGTCTATTAACAGTTGTCATCATTGATTGGTAATCAGATGAATTCTCACATGTTCGACATCAACTCATTTATTCACATGTGTAGAATTATGTTATTTCGTGATGGTGATGAAGACTTTGGGTAGAATCTTACATCACTTAGCCTTGTTTCCTCTCCCAAGATGCATATTTTGTTTTTGGAGACAACTTATCTCAGTCTTACTACATTGCGACAAAGTTCCACACTTATTGTTGGACATGATCTCTCATCTTGTATATGGATCCACAATGTATAGTTATAGCTACTAAGCATGGGAATGCCTGAATCAAGACATGACTTATATATGTGACATACGTTTGATGTCGTTTGCAAGCCTCCTTCCATTTTGATGCTCTGAAACTCTCTCTCCTGGGTTATTTTATAAAGTATTTCAGACATCGCCTTCTTCTCTGGCCTCACACTTTAGGGGGCATCTATTATACAAGAAAATACCTCCTCATCAACTTAGAGGAGAATATTATGTTGTTGGTTGAAATACCTATTTTCCTAGCCTATATAAGACTATAATACAAGTTATGTACCATGAGTACCATGTTATTCCAGTCTATAATAAGTTTTCCCCTTCATCTAACTTGTGTTACCAAAATTCTCACTCAGTCACGAGGAAAAAATCTTGAGTTAACTAGACTTTGACACTCTTGTTCACTTTCGGAAACTCATATGCTGGAATGTGATATCTTTATCCTCATATTTAGCTTTTTCCTAAAAAAGTAAAACATTCAAAAGTGGGAAGGAGCCATAAAGCATGGGGAAGCTTTTTCCTAAGCACAGAAGCATCTACAAAGTAGAAAAATCCATTTTTATATGAGGAAACATTATTCACCAAAAATATTTTTCCCAAATCAAACTAAAGAGGAATTTGGGAAATCTTCATAGCTTTCACTTGCCTATATATTGGAGGCTTGGCTATTGAGAGAGGGAGGGAAATTCTTTTATTTTTATTATGTTGAGGTCTATCTTGAGAGGGAGAGTTTTGGAGCTAGGAGCTGGGGGAGGTGTTGCTGCAACTACATCTGATGGTTGTAAATTCCCTCTAGCTCCTTTAATAATATAGATCAATTGTTCTTCCTTCCATATGTTGTTATTCATTGTTTACTTCTTCCATTTAACTAATGATTGTATGGAAGTTTGTTTTATATTTATTCATTTAGTTATGTTTAGTTGTTTCTAATGGTTTTGAATGATAATATTATTATGCTATGAATAGTGTGTTTGTTCTTTCTTATGTGCAGCATCAAAGCTTTGAAGATAGTTAGGAGTGCTTCTCAACTACACTGAAAACTCCAACAGGCCTCCATGTGAGGACTCACAGGCTTCTCTTTCACTTCTCTTATCTATCTCTCCCTTACTTATTGCATCAATGAAAGGATTAAACCTTGAACAACCTTTCCCTTAGTCGGTCTGCCCTAGGTTTCTGGGATAACCTAAGAAGGTTTTATGTTCATCTGCATAAAATCCTATAGCAACCTCCCTAGAAATGACACCAAAAAGGGATGTGTCCCAGTATTAAAACAAGAATTTTGTAACTCCCATGGCTACCAACTTTAATATATCAAGCCAAAGTTTGTACAAAATTAATAGGTGATAATATTATATGCACAGTAACCAAGGATTCTACCTAGGTTGCTCTGAAGCAATGGATTAAATTGAAATGTGTAGAGATCATTTTGCAAAATTCTAAGGAAGGTAACCACTGAACTTAACTTTGTAAGAAAAAAGGAAATTGAATCTTTACTTTTCCTATTGCATCAAGGAGACTTTAATCTATTTGTAGGAAAAGATATGATGGAAAGGAAAACCCTAAATCTATTTTGTAGAAATCAATTGTCAAGAATGTAAACTTAAACTAGTTGCCATCAAAGCAAGTGAATGAAATAAAGGCTATACTATGGCATTCAAAGTAAATTCTAATATACTTGTATAAGCCATCAAATGATCAAAGGTAATCAGTGCAAATTATGTAACGCCCTCCCCACATTTACCCATTTTTACAAGCCCCATGGGTAAATGTGGACTTAAGTGCTATTAAGACATGACTTGACCTCCAAGTTTCAGTTAAAGAAGTGTGGGATGACAAATTGAAAACTTTATTGACATCCCTCAGAGACCATATACCACTTAGAAGGCTAAAAACCACCCCAGATTGTCAATCCTTAAGTTGGAACCCTTTTTCACTGACATAAAACCCTAACCACATGCACAACAAGGTAAGAGTGCGGTTATAAGTCTCCTACCACACACATAGGCTTGCTTCCATGAAGTTATGATTTAAATTCCCTTGTTTTGTGCTAGCAGTCCCAAGATTTGAGCCACCTTTCTAGGATAGCCTCTAGACCACTACCTAAAACTTCTTATAAATTTCTAGAATCATATTTAACATGATGGAAATGATAAGAATTCAAACTTGAAACCAGAAATTGACCTAGACTACTTAGAACACACTTGAAATTTTGTCAAACATATGGTAGACATGTGAGTTATAGGTCATGAATGAATATACGATCTTAAATCTCTAAACTTCATCCAAAAATCATCGAGAATGTATAATTCCCTCTTAAGTAGATGAAACAACACTTGTTAGCCCATGAATTCATCAACCATTCAAATACTTATTAAATCATGAACAAGCACGATATCTAGAGCACATCATAGAACCATTATTATAAATAACATATAACCATAATATTAACCATGGAAAAACAACCATCAAATAAACATCTTAACAATTATAAATGATCATAAATTATATTACAAAATTATATTTTATTATCTTATGCAAAATCCAACCAAGTCAGGGGCTTCCACGTACCACCCGACCATAGATTGGGCTAAGCCAAATATTTCTTTCATCCAATCACCCCCGTGCTATATTCCAAGAATGAATGTGGGATATCATGGGTTAAACCAAGACATAATCAACCAGGGGTGCTAAAGATTAAACCACCTGCACCCTCAAACTATTGCGGTCTCACCTAAACTGGTCCCAATATCACAAAACCAAAACCCGCATTAGGGGAATTTTGAGGTCTAAAATGGGCCTCCTAAGGAAACTATAAAATAATAATGGAAATAATAAAATAATATTTGATTACATCATCAAATTTTAGAGGGAATAAAGAAAAAATTATTTTTTCAACTCATATTTTAAACTTATCTCCCTATGTCTTTACTCAAATTTCAAGTGGAAAAACTCATTGGATGCAAAATTTGATTCCTCATCGAAGGAGTTTCCATGTTTCATACTTCCAATGGACCCTACTACATGAAAAATGAGAAATACTTGAAAAACATGATTGCAATCGTGTTTTTTCATATTTTGCATCCAATGAGTACTCCCACTCAAAATTTGAGTAAAACCTTAGGGAGATAAGTCGAAAATATGAGTTGAAAAAGTAGTTTTATTGTTTTATTATTTTTTAATCTTTTTACTTTTTTAATCCACAAATGGTGAATCATCCCCCATGGTTTACTTCATCATCTTGAATGCTATTGCTTCTTATAAAGTTTCTTTTGGTTGTACATTTTTCTTAGGAAGCCCATTTTAGACCTCAAAATTCCCCTAATGCTTGGATGCCTCAAAATTACTTCACCATACCTTGAGGAATTTTTCTATATCTACCTCACCCAGTTCCAAAACCTTCCAAGAATAAAAATCTCAACCGAGAATAAACCCCATCACACCATGGCTATCCAGAAATGGTAAGGCAAAGCTAAAACCATTGTAAAACCAGAAAAAACCCATGCAAATGACAAAAAATGAACCAAATAAACAAATGCACAAGCCTTGATTCACATCTCAAGTATGAAATCACACATGCAACATGTTACCTACAAAATTTTCCTGTTGAAGGTGTTGATCCAACCTTCTCCTTACTTTCCTTTTCTCTCCTTGATTATCCTTTTCCTTCCTTTTCTTTCCTTTCCTTGTCTTTATTTTCTTGCTTTCTTTCTCCTCTTGGTGCTCTCTCTCTCTCTCTCTCTCTTTGTCTAACACTACTCTGAAGCCAAAAACTGAAAAAAGATGTGAACTAGTTCTCTAAAGCCTTTTTATTATTTTTGTTTCCTTTTTTCTTCATTTTCCTTCTAATTTCCTTAGCATGAAAATTTATGCCTCTTCACCTCCCTTTTTTCCTATTTTCCTTTATTTTCACAATTAAATTCCATTTATTTCCCATTTTCCTTTGCTAATGCCATTTCCAATTTCCATTTCCATATTTAAACCAAAAGTGATGCCCATTATAGTGCTTGCCCAACATTCAACTTGGAATATTTGTCCCTTAACCTTGGTATTATTTTTCCTTTATTATCTTTGATTACATGAAATTTAACCCAAGGTTGTTACAAAATCTTGTCCCTTAGGGGAACAACGTCATCTGTGTTCTATGACACATATGATCAAAAACCCGCTGGAAACAAAACATACTATCTATGGAGCTTTATAACATAACTCAATGTAGTATTTACAATGCAATCTTGCTAAAAGATAAAAAAACATACCCCTTATTAGAGATTTATAACACAATTCATTGTGGTATTTACAACCATATATATATATATATATATATATATATATATATAATATATATATATATATATATATAGATATATATATATATATATATATATATCAATATATACCAAAAACACATTTGAACCAACAAGTAATGAAGGATACAAAGCTCACATCTAATTAAACATCTCCCATGTAGCTTCATCGGGACCAAAGTGCTTCCATTGCACTTTAACTTGCTCGATTTCTATATTATGGAGCATGAGCTATTTCCACTACAATATTCATTGAGGTTTTGGCTGGAATTCTCCCTCTAGCTCCACCTACAATATAGACCAATAAATTCCATGATCAACATCCTAGACATACATCTTAGGTAATGAAACATGGAAAACATCATGGAATTTCACTATTGGCAACCATGCAAGTTTGTAGGCCACTGGTCCAATCCTCTCAAGGATCTCAAAAGGCCCACAATACTAAGGTTCCAACTTGGCTCATGATCCAATCCTCATAGAGCTCCTCTTAGGCTTGATGTGCAAGTACACTTTCTCCCCAACTTGAAACTCCTTAAATCATTGTGTTGATCTACATAACTCTTATGCATGTCATGTGCTACCTTAAAATTCCTCTTAGTAACTTGCATTTCCTATTCCATCTCTACCAACATGTCCATCCCAATCAACACCCTATTCACTTGATCACTCTAGTTGATAGGAGAATTACAACTCTGCCTGTAAAGAGCATCAAATTGACTCATCTTCAAGGATTCCTAATACCCATTATTATAAGCAAACTCTACCAGTCGAAGATACTCCTCCCACTTCCTCTAATGGTGCATAACATACATCCTCAACATGTCCTCAAGAATCATATTGACCTTCTTTATATGTCTGTCTATCTACAGATGAAAAGATGTACTGAGAGCCAACTTTATCCTAAAGCCTGCAAACAACTCCTTCCAGAACCTATAAGTGAACTTGACATATCTATATGATATAATATTCTTGGGAAAACCATGTAGTCTCACTTTCTCCCTAATGAAGATATGAGATACCTTGCTAGCTGAAATTGTAGACTTCACTGTAATGAAATGAGCTACCTTACTTAATCTACCAACCATAACCATGATGGAATCATGCTTCTTCGATGTCTTCGAAAAACATGTAATCAAGTCCATGGAAATGACCTTGGTTGTAACAAACCACTTGGATGCTTACAGTTGTCTTTTATCTGCTGATAGTCCAAACATCTAGTGAGAAAATTAGCCACTTCCTTTAAGTTCGACCAAAGATATAAATTCTTAACTATTGTCAATATCTTATGATAGGCTAGGTGACCTGAATACAACTTGACATGAAACTCTCTTAAGCTAATATTATTGAACTCACTACTATTTGGCACATAAATCTTGTTCTTTAACCTAACCAAGTCATTTGTTTTGAGATGATGCTCCTCATCCCTATCACCTTCACCTTTCCATTGTAATATTTTCCTCAACTATTGATACCTATCATCATGTTGTCCTTCCTACAAGATCTGCTCCTACAAATATGTCCCACAAGAACTCACTACTACAATGTGGTTCACATGCACTCTTCTAATGTGACAATCTACAACCTTGTTCTCGTTTCCCTTGATGTACCTGATCTTGAAATCAAACTCACTGAGAGTATTCAACCATCTAACTTGCCTGACATCCAGATTGGGTTGGTCAAACAAGTACCTCATTCTATTATGATCACTCATCAAAATAAACCTCCTTCTAAGAAGATAATGTCTCCACATCTTCAACACATGAATGATAGCTTCCACCTCAATATCATGAGTCACATAGTTCTTCTCATGCTCATTTAACTTTCTTGACTCATAGCATACCACTTGTCCTTCATGCATCAAGACTCCACCAAGTCTTCTCTTGCAAGAATTTGTGCATACCTTGAACTCTTTATCATGATCTTCAATATTCAAGATTGGAGAATTTGTAAGAAAATGCTTCAACTAC
Source organism: Pinus taeda (assembly GCA_000404065.3). Lineage (NCBI taxonomy): Eukaryota > Viridiplantae > Streptophyta > Pinopsida > Pinales > Pinaceae > Pinus > Pinus taeda. Next base: position 42,684 of record APFE030657584.1, read on the forward strand.
TCAAAACTAGTTTCACACTCCTCAGTCCATTTGAACTTATTTCCTTTCCTTTTCAAAGATGTAATAGGATAGGAAATCCTTGAGAAGTTCTTGATGAACCTGTTGTAATAACCTGCTAGTCCCATGAATGATTTGACTTCATCCACATTCCTAGGAGCTGGCCACTTCATGATAGCTCTAATATTTTATGGGTCCACTGTTATACCTTCCTTGGAAACAACATGCCCCATGTAATGAAGTTTGGTTTGAAATAAGCAACACTTGTTAAGCTTGGCATACAACTGATGCTCTCTCAAGAATCTTAACACTGCTTCTAGGTGCTCTGCATGGTCTTCCTTATTCTTAGAATATATCAATATGTCATCAATGAATACTTTCAAAAACTTGTTCAGGTAAGGATGCAACACACTCTTCATCAAACACATTAAGATGGAGCATTCGTAAGAACAAAAGGAAACACTATGAATTCATAATTCCCATACTTCGTATAGAATATAGTCTTGTAAATATCTTCTTCCTTGATGTGCACCTGATAACATCCCGATCTCAAGTCAAAATTTGAGAACACTACTGCTCCCTTCAGTTCATCAAACAAATCTTCAATCCTTGGCAAAGGATACCTATTATTGATGGTCACTTTGTTCAACTTCCTATCATTAATACACAACCTGAGAGTACCATTCTTCTTCTTCACAAACAACATTGATGCACCCCAAGGCAACAAGATTGTCTTACTATATCTTTTATTAAGCATTTCCTTAAGTTGCAACTTCAGTTCCACCAACTTTGGAGTTCTCATCCTATAAGGTGCCTTTGATGTTGGTGCTACTCCTAGTACCAACTCAATGGAGAAATCCACTTCCCTATAAGGTAGTAACTCTAAAATATATAATGGAAATACATCTTGGAAATACTATAAAATTGGATACCTCTTCAAGACTTCATCACCCTCAACATGCTTCCCTTTTTCACTGGAAACATGCACTGCAAATAATACACACCCTTTCTTGCAACTATGCTTTTCCTGCATAAAATTTACCATTCTCACTGATGTAGGATTCTTCATTCCCTACAAGGTTCTCTTCTCTCCATCATCATCCAAACACTCAATAACCTTCTCATAACAATCTACCTTAGTTATGTGAATAAACAACCAATCCATACCCAAAATCATCTTATAGAAACCAAATGGAAGCACATTTAGATGTGCTGATGTAAGCATACCGTTCAACTCAAATTTACAAGATCTCACCCAATGATAAACTCTTTTCTTGGTCCATGTAGCCAATTGCACCAACCAAGGCTCTACATGCACTTATTTATTCAAGCCACACTTATCCATCAGGTCAGGACTAATGTAACTATAATTATATCCAGGATCAATCAAAATGGAGACAAATCGATCACAAAGCTTACCTTCCATCTCATTAATGGATGCCTAATGGTTTTCCTTCCTTTTATCAACTGTTGCATAAATATGAGGAATGATATGACCAAAATCCCTAACTGTCTACACCTCTTGAGCACTGTAGATTTGAGGTATGCCACCATGATACAAGAGACAATCCTTACAATGACCTTTACCACAAATCCAAAAATGTAATGGTTATTTTCCACTGCCTTTATTCTGCTGCTCTCAAGGCTTGGACCCATGTCCCTTTTTAGCTACATTGAACTTCTTGTAAGGATCTACATTTTCTTTCTCACTTACATCTTGAGGTATTTCTCGCTTCAGAGGCCATTTTTCTTTAGCCTTCTCATTCCCTTTCAAATAATTCTTAGGCTCAAAATTATGATTCAACTACTCTTAAAAATGCTTCAACTTCCCAATGACTTCCTCTAATGAATGAGGCTCATCATACTCAATCTGATCCTTGAATGCTAATGTGACTCCACTGTTGAACCTTTGGACCTTCATCTTCTCATCCTTGAGGTAAGGAACATACCTCAACAATTATACAAATTTAGTCATGTACTATTTATCTGCCATAGATCCCATCTTTAGCTCATACTAATGGAAAATCTAGCGGCTAATATTCATAGGTGGGCTAATTTTAGATGATTTTTCCAAAAAAAAGTTTTGCCATTTTCCATTTTTATAAAAATGATTCTCCAAAATTTTAAAATATAAAACTATTTTACCCTAAAAATCACCAACATTCTATAGAGAGTATATATAAAATCATTATAAATTTGAATAATATGACAAATACATCAATAAACATTTTATAGTTTACATATTATGGACTAGTGATATTCACCAATGTTTTTAAACTTCAAGATAATTTTCCATCCTTAAAATTTTCCCCAGCTCATAGAACTCTTTAGAATTTCCATCATAATATCCCTCAGACAAGTACTTCTTTTTAAAGAGTCTCTTAAACTCATGCAAACTCAACTCCTCTATTTTGATGCATCTGACACACTTCACATCTTCCCACTAAATATTTTCCTTTCCCTTGGGATTGAAAATAATTATCCTAGTTTTCATATTCTCTATATAATCATGTGCCTTGAATAACTTCTTCATCCCAAGTAGCCATGCTTCTGCATCTTCCGGTTTCTTCAGCTCTCCATCAAATGTAGGAGGCTTGGCCTTCTTGAACTCATCTCGAAAGTACCCACTCTCACTCTTCTTGTAAGGATGATGGTGATAATGACAATGATATATCTCTTAACCATAACTAGAATAGAATACATAACCACTATATATCCTATTAGCTGTATCCATCCATCTTCCACTTTTGACCATGTGATCCCTATCTAGCCTATACCCTGTTCGATACCTACTACCATATGACCCATTAGTCCTTTCCTCCTATCCATAACTGATCCTTGGTTATCCCTATCTTTTAAAATATGATAATCTCTGAAGGATAACTACATTGGCCTCATCTTTCATTTCTTGAGCTCTAGCAAGCCTTTCCTGTGACTGAATTATCCTATCATTATCTACCTTGTAACTTCTGATTTCTTCCTTCATACTTCTAAAGGTATTTGCTATGTCAAGGGAGTATCTTCTCCACGCTGCTCAGAAGATTGGTAAGGAGAGTCACGTAAACTCTAATCCACCATTCTACTCATCATCCATGATCTTCTTCTTCCTAAATACATACCATGTAAGATAAACTAGATATAAACATAATTAAAATCATACCTTAGTGAAGTTCTAGCAAGCCTATATCTATCTATCTATCTATCTATCTATCTATATATATATATATATATATATAGTTATATAGTTATATAGTTATATTTAATGACACCAACATATCAAACTATCAATGCCATTCATGATAACTCAAAATGTAGCACCAACTACATACATGATAACCATGGCCACCACAATGCATGCATACGACTAACATGCATGCATAATAGTCACATCTAGCCCATCTAGTCCAAGTGTTTGAACCTGGAAGCTTTGATGCCAATATGTAATCCCATCCCCACATTTACCCACTTTTGCAATCCCTCTGAGTGAATATGGAGTTGAGTGCCACTATGATGTAACCCGATCTCCAAGTTCCAATTGAGGAACTGGGACTAACAAATCGACAATTTTACTAACATCCCTCAAAGACCACAAACCACTCAAAACTTTGTAAACTAGCCCAGATGGTCAAACCCTAATATGGAACCCTTTTTCACTGACCTAACACCCCAACCACATGCACAACAAGGCAAGAGTGTGGTTATAGGCCTCCAACCACACCCCTAGGCTTTCTTCCATGCGGTTATGACTTAAATTGCCCTGTTTTGTGCCAATGGTTCTGAGATTTGAGCCACCTTTCTAGTCTAGCCTCTAGACAACTGCCCAAAGCTTCTTGTAACTTTCTAGAATCATATTTAACATGATGGCAATGCTAAAAATTCAAACTTGAAACTAGAACTTGACCTAGACTTCCTAGAACACACTAGACATTTCATCAAACATATGGTAAACATGTGAGTTATAGGTCATGAATTAAAATATGATCTTAAATCTATGAAATTCATCTAAAAATAACTGATAAGGTCAAATTCCCTCTCAAGTAGCTGTAACAACACTTATTATTCCATGCACTCGTTAACCATTCAAATACATATTAAATCATGAACAAGAGTGATAACTAGAGCACATCATAGAACTGTGCTTATAACCAGCATATAACCAAAATAGTAACCATGAAAAAACAACCATGAAATCAACATAATAACAAGGACAAGTGCTCATAGATTATAATAGGAAAATAGCTCTTATTCGCTGATGCAAAAGCCAACCAAGTTAAGGAATTCCACATACCACCTGACCATAGATTGGGCTGAACCATATATTTCATTCAACCAATCACCCCCATGCCATATACCAAGCATGAATGTGGGATATCATGGGATAAACCAAGACATAATCAACCAGGAATCCAAAGCTTAAACCACCTCCACCCTCAAACTATCGTGATCTCACCTAAACTGGTCCTGAGATCACAAAACCAAACCAAGCTTGGATGCCTTAGAAGTACTTGACCATACCTTGAGGAATTTTCTTGTATCCACACACCTATTGAGGGCTTATTAGAGAAAACCATTTACACCCCCAACCCATGGGAATTTTCTTGCATGAACCTCATCTAGTTCCAAAACCTTATAACAATCCAAAACTAAACTGAGAATAAATCCAATCACACCATGGATATCTAGGAAATGGAAAGGAAAGGTTGAAACCACTTTCAAACTAGGAAAACCCCATGCCAATGACAACAAATGAATGAAACAAACAAATTCATAAACCATACATTCACACCTCAACTAGGAAATCACACATGCAACCTATTACCTTCAAAATCTTCCTATTTAAGCTACTGATCTAACCTTCTCCTTGCTTTCATTTTCTCTCCTTGATTGTCCTTTTCCTTCCTTTGCTTTCCTTTGCTTGTATTTTCTTGCTTGCTTGCTTTCTTCTCTTGGTGTTCTCTCTCCCTCTCTAACACTACTCTCAAGCCAAAAACTAACAAAAGCCGTGAATTGGTTCTCTGAAGAATTTTTATTATTAATGTTTATTTTATTCATTTTCCTTCTAATTTACTTAGCATGCAAATGTGTGTCTCTTAACCTTCCTTTTCTCCTATTTTCTTTATTTTCATAATTAAATCCCATTTATTGCCTCTTTGCCTTCGCTAATGCCTTTTCTTTCCATAGCCATAATTGAACCAAAAGTTATGCCCAATATAATTCTTGCCTAACATTTATCTTCGAATATGTGTCCCATGACCTTGGTCTTATTTTTCCTTTATGATCCTTTATTACATTAACTTTAACCCGGGGTTGTTACAAATTGTTTCTATGCTACTTAACTCTTAACCAAAACAATAAACCTTAATTCTATATTTAAAGCTACAATGATGAAAGGATGTTGTGTAAAGGGTCTTTGGTCTCTTCAAGTTGGATTCCAAGGCTTAGGGGAGGTTTTAAGGTGATGAAATAGTGAAAAATAGGCTTAAGAGGAAACTTTGGCTAAGTTCTAATCAACTCTATGAAGTGTTATAGGATGCAACAGGCTACATGATGCTACGTGATGCCCTGTATTTCTACAAGATTGCATTTGAGAGTGATCTAAGGGCTCTAAAAGTGGGTTGAAGGTGGGAGAAGGTAGTAGGAGGGTGAGGAGGATTGTAAATGACCTTTCCAAGCTTAGATATACTCAATATCCCATCTTTCACAAGGGGGAAATAGAAAAAATAGTCTCCTATAGCTTTGTGATATAGTTTTTTGTGCTCAACCGGTTTGGAGGAAATGGGAAGAATGGTGTTGATAGATATGGTATGCATGATAGTAAATGATGTTATCCTACCTTCTAAACCAATAGATATCACTCGCACACAAACTGATTATTCAACTAGCAAAGGCAGCATGATTGAAGGACTATCAAAATACTAATTGCAAAAAACCAAAAGGCATAGGAAAGGATGAGTTGAATTAAAACTAGAATATAACTATTGAATGAAAGAAAGACTAAATTTTTGTTTTGTTTTCCTTACAAGGCATATATCCAAGCTCCTTGAGACATCTTACTTAACTACCTACATAAATAATCTTTTTCTTATAAACATAGTTACGGAAAGAAGCATAACTAAGATGTAACAACCCCAGGTTAAAAGATATGTAATAAATTTAATAAAGGAAAAAATAATACCAAGGTCATGAGACACGTATTCCAAGATGAATGTTGGGAAAAAACATCCTAATGGGTGTTCATTTGGTTTATTATGTCTAAGGAAATTGGCAAAGGCATTGGCAAAGATTTGGAAAGGAAAAGAGGTATTAATTGGCATTTTATCTATGAAAATAAAGGAAATTAGGATAAAAGGGATATGAAAGGTCACAAGATTTAATGAGGGGGAAATTTACGGGAAATTAGAGGAAAATGAAGAAAATAGAGGCCCTAATGATAAAAATTATTATGAGGATAAGTTCATAACCTTTTTTCAGTTTATTTTTGGAGATCTCTCTCTATTCTCTCTCTCTCATACTTTTGCACACTTAGAGCATTCTTTGAGCACTCCAGTGTTGGAAAAAGGAAGGAAAAGGAAGGAAAACAAAGTAAAGGAAATCATGGATAAAGAAAGGGAAAGTTGTATCAAGCAACTTCACTTAGAATACTTGAAGGTAACAGGTTGCATGTGTGATTTCCTTATTGGTTTGTGAATGCATGGTACATGCATTGTGTATTTGGTTCTCTTTCTATCATTCACATTGGTATTTCTAGGTGTGATAGTGGTTTCAACCTTGCCTTCCCATTTATGGATAACCATAGTGTGATGGGGTTCTTTCATTTGGTAGAGCTTTGGTTTGTTGAATGGTTTTGGAATTGGGTGAGTTGGTCTCAAGAAAAATCCCAAGGGTCTAGGAGTTCCTTGGTTAGTTTGGGTGGGATTATAGTAAAGACTGAGCGTGGAGACATGCAAATTACTCAAGGTATTGGTGAATAAATTCAGAGGCATCTAAGCTTGTTTGGTCCTAGTGATCATGGTAGTGTATTTTCTTATTTTGGGCCTAGTAATCCCTTGACCCATTTTGGTGAGATTGCGGTAAATCCTGGTTGTTTATGTTCTTGTTATGCCTAGAAATCCCTTAACTGATTTTGGCGGGATATCGGTAAAGCCTGAGGGTGAAGGTGGCTTATTCTATAAGAAACCATGGTTGTTTTTGTTGTTCATTCTTGGAATATGGCACAAGGGTGATTGAATGAAAGAAATATTTGATTCAACCCAATCTATGGTCGAGTGGTACGTGGAAGTCCATGAATTTGTTGGATTTTGCATATGTTAATAAGAGCCCTTCTCTGTTGAATTTCCACGATCTTGGGTATAGGACAGAATCTTAAAATATATAACGCTACCAAACCAAGAATCTCAATCATACAACTTTGCACAGTGGAATGTAAACAACAATAAATCACACATGCACATAATATAGACAACTTTTTACAATCTTCAACCCAATTTCACTATATTGAAAAACATATAATACAAAAATTTAGGGATCTTGTACTAGGGATAATGGTCCTTAGTACAAGATACAAAACTAGGACTTGATGTCAGTCCATCGACAACCAATCTATCCTCAACAAGATACTCTGACCATCTGGCTATCACATGCTCCCTAAGCTCCTCTCGGTCATACGTATACCTTCTTGGTCCTTCGGCTCTTGATCTGCAGCTCCTGCCTCTATCAATCCTCCAAGTCCATCTGGCCACTGAATCTCAACTATATAATCTACTCCCTAGTTGTGCCTTCATCCTGCAAGGCCACAATACATTGAGACTCTTGTTGAGTTGTTCACAAATCCACTTGTGAACAACTCTCAACTACCCATTGCTGCTCCTCAGTTACTCAAAGACTTCAACCCACTATGGTTTCCCTACTCTACTCTAATGAGGACCAACATAGGGCATGAAGGGATTCCACCTATCAATGCAAGATGTCCATCTCCCACATTAAGCATGAGCTAGGAGGAATTCCCATCATCTATTGTAGAAGTCCTTCTCCACACACAAGTCTAGGGCTACTCACCTGCTCCTCTGGTTCATTAACGGTTGAGCTCAAAAACGGACACTCTAGCACCCACCTAGGTTCATGAAGATGGTGCACACTAGCCTCCAACTTGGGCACTATCACACTGTCCTCCACCAGACCATAAATGCCCAATTTGCCTCCACACTTGGTCCACTCTCATGCCGCCCTCCAGTAGACCATGAGTCACCAATACTTGTTGTATCATCTACCTTTGGCTAGGGAATACTCACACCTAGGAAACCCTCCCCTTGGTTGCCAATTGACTCCATCAAATTTGTTCATGCTAGGACAATCTATCCTCTAGCATCCACTCATCAACAAGGTAACATCTATAACATATTGTTTATGCCTCCTTGACTTCAATTTTTGTATAATCTGAAAGACTAATTTGGGAACACCACCGGCCTTAATCCATTGTTCCAACTCATTGGGTTACCTTGCTTAATATTTTTTCCACCCTTGATTTCCTACAAGGCATCGAATTCATTTTCGTAGGGCATGAGGCTCCTCCTCATGGCTACCTACAATCCACAAATCTGTTACAGCTAGGGTCATGACCTGTTAGCAAGGGTTAACACCCCTGTTCCAACTGCGTTGTGTGTTGGGAATCTGCAGCTAGGGAAGAGGACCTAATCTAGGCTTCCCATTCCACAAAATAGTCCTCCCAATCTGCTATAGAAACAACCCTTACTTGTGGCCTTAGAATAGAGACAAACCCACACAAAATGACATCAAACCTTACTTGCGGCATGAAACATTCTCTGGTAGGGATTTGATGCCCTTTTTCTACCCTTCCAAGCCTCCACACTAGTTGGAATAAGCCTAGGACACCTGTGGTCTGCCTCTGTGATAATGTTGTGCCCATAACATAAGAGATCCTCTCTGAAACAAGTGCCAAACTCGTCCTTCCTGCCTGCCTATGTCCTGCTCCTAATCCACACCAAAAATCAGAGGTATCAATTATGATAGATGAACTTAGGATTTTTGTTTTGAGTGCCTCATAATTGACCTATGTTTATAGGCATCAAGTGCCTCCAACGAATTTGTCTTTGGGCACTACTTTAACCTCAAGCCGACCTGCCCAACTAGAAAAATTTACCCATCCTAACTTCAAAAATTCATTTCTCTTCGACTACAACTTGGAATTGGATGATTTTTGATGCATTGGATTCATATCGATGAGTAATATCAGCCTCATCCATCACATGTCAAAATATCTCCATGGTTTTGGACCCAACATTGATGGGCGCAAAAACCCAAGCTTTGGTTTCAAGCCCACAAGGCCACTTGTGGAGCTCCTTGCTCCAAATCTTTGATCCTTAAGGCTTGGAGTACCAACCATGCTAAAAAAATCAACACTCCCTCTTAGCGAGGGAGGTGCTTCCAAGACTAGGAAGTAACAATCATCATCGGTGACACTAGCCCATCTGGCATCCATCACTGCATCATACCCTATATAATGAACTTGACAACCTCGGTAGTGCCTCTACCTCATCACATCTAAACCTGAAGATACCAAACCACCATTGGGCTTCTCCCTCTAAGGAAGGACTCCCTCTAAGCCTACATGATCTCCATTGGCTCAGTCCTACAAGCACTCATGCTCTTGGATCAAATACCACTCGTGCAAATCCTTCCATTCCCAAATATGCAACATCATGATCCGATGGAGACTCTAGGTTGCCAGCCTATATTCCATCACATGACTCCATCTCTATCAACCTAATCTTATCCATACAAAAGCAATCCTCGAGATGTCCCAACCATCCATGAAAAATCATTGGAATTCTATGATTAATAGTCTGCCCTACAACAAATTGTTATTCATCAGGCTCACCACCAATCCACTAGAACTCCCAGCTAATCTCGTTTCCAAGCTAGCTAAGACCACATCTCCATGTCTTAAGGTAAACCCTCTGCTCCATGATCTAGACATCCATAACCCCCTCTGATTTTCTTCACTATGCACACTCTGATTCACTGCCCCTCAAAGTAGCTCAGATATCCTCTGATACCATGTTGAATTTCCACGATCTTGGGTCTAGGATAGAAGCTTAAAATATCTGATGCTACCAAACCAATAATCTTAATGATACTACTTTTCACAGTAGAATATAAACAATGGTAAATCACACATGCATAGAATATAAAGAACCTTTTACAATTTTCAATCCAACTTCATTATATTAAACAACATATAATACAACAGTCTAGGGCTCCCGTACCAGGGATAATGGCCCTTAGTACAAGATACAAAACTGGGACTTCGTGTTAGTCCATCGACAACCAATCTATCCTCAATAAGATACTTTGACCATCTAGCTATCACATGCTCCCTCATCTCCTCTCGGTCATACCCTATACCTTCCCGATCCTTTGGCTTCCAATCTGCAGCTCCTACCTCTATCAATTCTCTAATTCCATATGGCCACTGAATCTCAGCTATCCGATCTACTCACTAGTTGTGCCTTCATCCATCAAGGCCAAAACACATTGAGATTCTTGTCGAGTTATTCACAACTCCACTTGTGAACAACTCTCAACCGCCCATTATTGCTCCTCATCTACTGATGGACTTCATTCCACTATAGTATTTTTGCATTGTTCTAATGAAGACCAACTGAGGGCACGAAGGGCTGCCACCTATCACTGCAAGATTTCCATATCCCACAGTGAACACGGGCTAGGAAGACTACCCATCATCTATTGTAGAATTCCTTCTCCACACACAAGTCTAGGGCTGCTCAACTGCTCCTCTGGTTCATCAACCCTTGAGCTTAACAATTTCCACTCTAGCACCCACCTAGGTCCATGAAGATGGTGCACACTGAAATCCAACTTGGGAACTATCATACTATCCTCTAGTAGACCATAAATTCCCAATCCATGTCCCCACTTGGTCCACTCTCACGTTTCACTTCAACAGACCACAAGTGACCAATACTTATTGTAGAATCTACCTCTAGCTAGGGTATCCTCACACCTAGAAAAACCTCCTCTTGGATTCCAATAGAATCCATCAAATTTTTCCACACTAGGACAATCTATCCTATAACATCCACTCATCAATAAGATGACATCTAAAACATATTGTTGCTACCTCATTGACTTCAATTTATGTGCAATATGGAAGACTAAATAGGGCACACCACTAGCCTTAACCCACTTCTCCAACTCACTTTGTTACCTTGCTCAATATTTCTTCCACCTTCATTGTCCTAATATGCATCCAATTCACTATTGTAGGGTCTGAGGCTCCTCCTCAAGGCTGCCTACAATCCACAGATCTATTATAGCTAGAATCAGGCCTCTTAGCAAGGGTTAACACCCCTATTCTAACTGTGTTGTGTGTTGGGAATCTATGGCTAGGGAAGATGACCTAAACTAGGCCTATCATTCCACAAAATAATCCTACCAATTTGTTGTAGCAACAACCCTTACCTGTGACCTTATAACAAAGACAAAACCATAGAAAAATACATCAAACCCTTAGTTGCAGCATGATACATTCTCTACTAGGAATTATCTACCCTTTTTCTTCCCTTCCAAACCTCCACGCTAGATGGAATAAGCCTAGGACACTTGCGAAATACCTCTACAAGGAGTCCACACCCATAACACAAGAGAACCTCTCCAAAACAGGTGCCAAACTCATCCTTCTTTCCTCCCTGCATCCTACTCTTGATCCGCACCAACATTCAGAGGTATCTATGATGATAGATGCACTTATAATTTTTGTTTTAAGTGCTTCACACTTTACCTATATTTATAGACATCAAGTGGCTCCAACTAATTTGTCTTTGGGAACTACTTTAACCTCAAGCTAACTTGCCTAATTAGACAAATTTACTGTAACTTCAAAAATTCATTTCGCTTCAACAACAACTAAGAATGGAATCATTTTCAATGCATCGGATTCATCTCAATGAGTAATATCATCCTCATCCATCACACGTCGAAATATCTCCATGGTTTTGTCCCAAAAATCGATGGGTTCAAAACCCCAAGCTTGGGTTTCAAGCCCACAAGGCCACTTATGGAGCTCCTTCCTCCAAACCTTCGATCCTCAAGGCTTGGAGTACCAATCTTTAGAGCTATAAAAAGGGTCTCTTTCACCTCTAGTTACCTCACATTAATATGTCAATCCGGGAACATTTGGTTATTTCAAAGAGTGTCTCAGTCTGAGGCTTAGCACTTGTCAGAGTAATGTTTGTAGTATAGTTGTTTAAAAGCTACAAAAATAAATCAATGTGTATCTACAACTTAGCTACTTCAAAAGACTAAATCACACCAAGCATTGCATCAGCCAAAGGTTCAGTAGAAATAACCCATCCTTCTCATAACTGATGAGAACAGATCCTAGGTCTGGGAGCTAGGTGGCAGATGTTGGGGCTTACTACAGCCTGAGGTTGTCCTTAATAAATATAAATGAAACAGCAAGTAAAGGAATTAGCAATGAAATAGAACAGCACATCAGCCAAGGGTTCAGTCGCAATAACCCATCCCTTTCATAGCTGATGGGAGAAGGTCAGAGGTATGGGAGCCAAATAGCACATGCTGATGCTCACTACAGCCTGAGACTATCCTTAAGAAACAAAAAATTAGCAATCTGGAAATGGAACAGAAATTGAAATGGAACAGTAACTAAAATGGAACAGTAAATAAATGGAACAACAACTAAATGGAACAACAATTTAGAAATGGAACAACAATTGAAATAGGTAGTAACCAAGTTCATCAAGTTGTGATTCTATTTAATCACTCCAATCAAAACATCAATCCTTTAGTCTTAAAAGATATACACATACTATGGAACAACACTATCGATTACAACCCTAGAAACACAACGTGCTTAATCTGCTTTTGTTATTGATCTAAATAAATGCATACGATCACGTCTCAAGATGAAAATAGTAACATTTAATAATAAATTGAAATTAGACTTTTCAAAATAACTGTTATAATTCTAAAGCACAATCGCAATGAACTCTGTAATGGAGTGACAGTATCCTGTAGAGATTAATCAACACTTAATGGATTGGTAAAATGATACATTGTCAATATAAGATTTTAGTTTGCAGGAACATTAAACAAGTTAAACATAACAGAGCATGTAATATAATGTTCATAAAACACAACAGATTACCAGATTACGCCTATGAACAAACCACACAGAAACCACGCATAATGGTACAAGAGAAAGTGTCCTCTAGGGCCGGGCCCTTAGCCACCAGGGGTACACTACTTAAGATTGATCCAGGCTCAAAGATAAAAGATTAACCAAGTCTGTATTAAGGCATGAAATAAAATTATAGGAATTCAAGTCTTCAATAGAACATAAAGATCATAGTCCTGATCTTCCTCAAAAGAAATTACATAAAACAGCCCCCCCGCTAGCCAACAGTGCTATCCCTTATATAAGGAAGATGGCAGAGATATCTAGAAACAAAAAATAGATAAAATAGCGATCCCTCGGGATCTTAGATCCTGAGGGATTCGTAGATTCGTTAACCTTGCGTTACTTCTTTCCTTTTCTATTTTGCGCTGGTATCTCCGCTCCCTTTCCTGGGTTGATCCATTTTGATCTGTGTTGCTTGCAGTCTCCCGTCAAAGGGACAGTAGTTAGCTCATCCTTGTCTTTTTCTTTCGAATGGCCACCCTCCGTTTTTCCTTCCTCCTACACATAGGAATGACAATTATCAGTGTTTCCTATTAATCTCTTGTTTTTCGCTATAAATATTCATCATTATCTAAGTTTCTAATGCAAAAGGCTTTTAATTTTTAGTGAAAAGATACTAAAATAACCATCGGAACATACCTTCCTTGATACTTCACATACCCCCCAGCTTACCCTTTTTCATGGCCTCATGAAAACATTGTAGTTGACATGTAAAGCAGTGAGGGAGTAGGCTGGAGATGGAATCTTGTGTGGGGGCCTACATCCATGATGCGGAATTAGATGATCAAAGAAATGGCTTGTCTGGCCCTCAGGCATCTCATACAGGGCTTGGTATTCGGGTGTAGGATGCCAAATGATTGGACTCCGGAACCTATATCCTAAACAGGATGGCCCTGCCCTCAAAACAATTTCGCCATAGAGGGGGAATCGGTTAGCGGCAAGCGTAAAATTCTCATACTTAAATGGCTCCCTAAGTTGAATGTTCGGATTAGATACTCGGTAGAGAAATTTAGCTGCTTCAATGGTAGGGTCTTTAATGAAGGAAAATAAGTCAAGCCCCTGTCGAAGGATTGCTTCATGAATGGGCCCTAATGCTTCAATCATTCCTGGAGCCCTCATGAGATTTATATGTCTCCTCCATAACTGTTCTGGGTCTCTAGGCTCAGCTCTCACCCATAGATCTAATATGTTTTCTTGTCTCTGAAAAGTATTGTAGGCTTTAAGCCATTTAATTTAATTGACTGCAAATGAAATAAATGTTTGCAATTGAATATCCCCAACAAAAGGGCCAGGGTTCAACTCCGTCTCTTGTTCTAGTACAAGGTTATGTAAGTAAAATTCACACATAACTTTTGCACTTTTACCCCATAATGTTTACAACAATTTATAAAATCATTTATAGTATTAATTTCTATGGGAGCACCTGCCTTAACAGCCTTTATTTCAATTGTAAGTACCTTTCCATTAGAAATAGGGCATAGTTCTTGGCAGGGGCTCTACATGCTAGGACGTCATTGTATAAAGAACACAAGGTATCCATCTGTTTAATAACTACATCTAATCTATGGGTTACCTTGGTAACATTCTCTTGTTCCTTTCGCCATCCTTCGAAAGCTTGGCTTTCAGATAGGTTGATGTTCCTTAGCTGCTGCTGTAATTCTTCATATTTTTCTCGGGAGACCGTTTGCTCCCTGAGCTTTTCTGCTTCTTGCTGGGCCTGCTTCAAATGTTGGTGAAGGGTTCTTATTTTCGGGTCCTTCCATGCATCTGTGGAGGCTGAGGGCTTTACTTGAACTTTCTTATTGCGCTACTTTAAGTTCATAACCCTTATTACTCCCGAAGGTGGTGCCTCCGTCTGAACCATCTTATCATCTTTTTCAATTTTAACATGGACTCCAGCCCACTGTTGTTCCTTTTCAAATGGAACAACAGTCTGCTCTTTTGCTTCAATTGGAACAACGGTTTGTTTTTCAGCTTCATTTGGAACAACAGTTTGGCTTTTGTCAGGGTTTTGAGCAGTGGGAGGGCTTCTGGTCCTCCGCCTCCTGCTCTTAAGGGATCTTATTGGTGTGGCCAAACCTTTTCTTCCTAAGGTCCCTTTCACCCTTTGCCTTGCTTTTAGAATCCTAATCCGCTGGTGAAGCCTGACTATTATGTTTAATAATGTCCGCTTTTCCCTTAGTAATTCCCTTATTTCCATCAACTCCTCAGAAAGAACAGTAGACTGCTCGCTGTGGGTTGGACTGTGGCTAGCTTCCTGATTTTCTCCTTGAGGTGGCTGTTCCGGGGTAAGAACCTTGCTTGGCTCCATTATTTCTTGGGTTGATTCCTCTTCTACCCTTATTTCCTCCGAACTTTCCTCTGGTGCCTTCTGACTAGGAACGAGCTATTCCCGTTTAGCATTTTCTAATATCTTCTCATTATGAACAAACAAATTTTCTACTTCCGCCTCTTCTGTATGCAATTCCTCGGGTGCATCTTTCTCCTGGGTTTTCTCTACGGCCTGGAGGTTGGATGGACTCAGGGGTTGGCCATATTCACCCATATTGGCCAAAATGTTAGCCAATTCATCTTCCCCTAATGGGTCTTGTAATGGGCTTCCTTCCTGCTGTTCCATTCCTTCCTCCTGCTCGGACTGCTCAACTTCTTTCTTCTCGTCTCCTTCCTCTTCAGTCTGCTCATCCTGTTCTTCTTCTCTCTCTACAGATTACTCCGCCTCCTCTTCTTCTTCTTCTGTTTTTGCCTCTGCAGACTCCTATTTTCCCTTGACGTCTTCTTCTTTTGTCTCTGTCTCTGTTTCTGCAGACTGTTCTTCTCCCTCGACGTCTTCTTCTTCTATCTCTGTTTCCTTGCTATTTTCTTCTTCTGTCTCTGTTTCCGTAGTCTTCTCTTCTCCCTCATTGCTTTCTTCCTCCATTTCAGTCTCTGCGGACTACTCATCTTCGATTTCTATTGCTTGGCTCGTGCCTTCCTGGGGCTTCTCCAGCCCTCCTTGCAGCCCTACGAGCCTTGCCGACTTTCTACGTTTTTCTGGTTGTTCGGGTGTACTAGTGTCATGCTTCCGTTTTTCGGGTCGTTTTTCAGGTTGCACTTCTATGAAAGTGTCCTGCTTTGGTTTCTCTGAACGTTGGGGTGTGCTATCAACTCGTTTTCATTTTTTCGGGCTTCCAGATGTGGTCGTCCCTTTATTGATAATAGCAATTAGTTCTTCCCAGTTGCTCCGCTACTGGGTGAGACTGTAATTCACTATCAAGCGAATTAATCCGTGGTGGCTAACAACTAATTCTACGTGCTGTAGCCTTTTCATACTTCGTGCGACATCATGAAATAGTGAATTCAATAATACAGGTAAATTCACAGAACATTTTTGTTTTAAGACAGCTAGGAGTTTAAGATGTCATGGTCTTACCACGTCCTTTTTGCCTTCACAAGTGATGTAGCTCTGGATGATTTTTGCCAATTCCACCCATGGCTCTCCTAGCGTTGCTGGTAGCACCCCCTTTCCTCGGATTGTCAAATTCTGGCCCTCGTCCTAAAAGATTTCCAAAATCTTCTGGAGCCTTTCCTTCTTTATTGTCCATACTAGTCCCATGGCTGGTAGTCCCGTGACTCTTGCTACTGTGTCGTTGGTGACTACTATTCGCCTTCCTCTTACTGTGGAGTATTCTTCCTGTAAGTTCTGTAAAAATTCTCTCGCTACTGTTTCATTAGACTCCTTCAGGTGGTTGAGATAGGTCAACCATCCTGCTCTCTTCAGGATTCTTCGGGATGTAGCCAAAACAGTTAATGTTTGCGGTTCTCAGTGGACTGACCTTCCTCCCATAGTTTCACTGCAAATTCTCAAAGGAACAGCAGCTATTTTTTGAAATGCAGAGAAGCTGGTAGCGTATTCTTCGTTCAAATTCAAATGCAACGGTGTATGCAATGGAAATAGCTTCGAACAACAGCTCATGCATAAGAAATCAAAAATAGCAAATGATCATACCGTTGAGCTGTGCTGTGCTCGAGTACAAAATTTTCTCGAATAATGAACTGACACGTACTTTGGGGAATGATGAGGTTACCTCCCCCCCCTGCATTGTGATAGGCTGTCCCAGCCGTCAAATAAAGGAGCAGCATCTGTTCTGGCACGAGGTCTTTATGGAACAACTTATGGAAATATGCCATGTTCGCAAAAACAACCTATTACTGAAATCGAGGTAGAAAGTTAGATCACTTTTAATACGTAAGGGACTGCAATGATTTGATGGAAGTTCGGGGATAAGACATTTGCCATAAATAGCGAGTCTCATGCGGTCACTGTCACTAGCTCCGTAATGATTAGCGATAATATATAGTTATGCGCTATATGGTTGAGTAATTATATAATTAATTATCACGTCATAAGAAACAAGAGGATGTAATCTCCTTACCTATTAGTGTTAAAATACGACTTCAATACCATTAATAGTGCTCTGCTGCCGACAGGTGTCCATAACCTTGGCAGAGTTGTTTATTTCACCCCTCGAACCATAGTCCTTTGTGTATGCCAGGAAGTGTTATATAATGTCAAACTGTAGGCCACTATGCTGGCTTGGTGACCAGTTAGTCATAATGCCATTCACAAGGGAGGAGCGAATAGTAGGCAGGCCAGCTTGTGGTGAGACCTCCTATTCCAAGGGTTATTTATTTTGATATACCTTTTGGACCATTTCCCAGGTGTGGTGGCCCTAGTGGGAATGCCACTTTGCTTCCATCCTGATGATCATGGTAGGCCAGCTCGTAATGAGACTTCCTATCATGCAATTTGACAATTTCTAGAGACCGAGTTTTGCTTCTTTTTTCTTCTTGTTTTAAATAGAAAGCCTTTCCTGTTTACACAAAGGGTGGTTCAACACTCCTTAAGAGTAGGAATGGTGGAAGAAGTCTTAATATCCCAATAGAAAGGTATAAACCCTTTGATCTTATTGCCAAATGATAATTAAAGTAGGCTAAAAAAAAGAACCATCATGATACAAATAACTAATCAAAATGAAGTTAGTAGAACAATGGCAACAAAAGATGATAAATAAGCATATCTTTCCCTGCGTCCTTTCGCCAATTCAGGGAAGTTTCTTATAAAGATAGCGATTTATGATTTACTGATTTCCATATGTTGTGTTTTTGTTTCCATCACATAAGTGCATAGCTATATTCCAAAATAATCGAAATAACATTAACAATAAGCATCCTTAAGAAGGAACAAGTTGTTTCAAAATCATATGTGTACTGCTCCTTTCAAGGAAGGGCACACACAGTTCACAAATGTTGTTCGTTTGGAGAAAGGAACAGTGGAAATCAACGATGATGTTCCTTGAAAAGGAATAGCAACATCAAACAAGTGTCGTTCTTTCAGAAAGAGCTCGACAAAAATCAAAAAGTGTTGTTCCTTCTGGAAACAACAAAAACACACAAGTGTTGTTCGTTTTGAAAAGGAACAACAAAAATCACAAGTGATGTTCCTTTTGGAAAAGGAACAGCAAAAATCACGAGTGCTCTTCCTTTTGGAAAAGGAACAACAAACATCACAAGTGTTGTCCCTTTTAGAAAAGGAACAACAAAAATTGCAAGTGTTGTCCCTTTTAGAAAAGGAACAACAAAAATCACAAGTGTTGTTGTTTTTGGAAAAGGAACAACAAAAATCACAAGTGTTATTCCTTTGGAAAAGGAACAACAAAAATCACAAGTGTTGTCCCTTTTGGAAAAGGAACAACAAAAATCACAAGTGTTGTCCCTTTTAGAAAAGGAACAACAAAAATCACAAGTGCTGTCCCTTTTAGAAAAGGAACAACAAAAATCACAAGTGTTGTTCCTTTTGGAAAATGAACAACAAAAATCACAAGTGCTGTCCCTTTTGGAAAAGGAACAACAAAAATCACAAGTGTTGTCCCTTTTGGAAAAGGAACAACAAAAATCACAAGTGTTGTCCCTTTTAGAAAAGGAACAACAAAAATCACAAGTGTTGTCCCTTTTAGAAAAGGAACGACAAAAATCACAAGTAATATTCCTCTTGAAAAAAGGAACAGCAGAAGTAACAAAACATGTTGCAAAGATATGTACAAAATAATTCGAGAAGTTATATACAAATTGTAAGGAAAAGTAAATTTCTTAGTGAGTTACAGGGGAAGACTTGTCTTCCTCCCCTAAGATCTCCATATCTGAATCTTGGCATAGTTGTTGGCAGAAGGACTCCCGAGTAAGTGGTTTGCGATAAAGATGAACTCGATGGTCGTTTGCCTTGAAGGTATATCCAGAACCATCAATAGTAATCAGGGTAAGGGTCCCATTGTCATGCACTTTCTGAATTTCATATGGTCCCAACCAACGAGTCTGGAGTTTCCCAGGGAAGTCCTGAAATCTAGAGTCATATAAAAGAGCCCAGTCTCCTTCATGGAAGACTCTGTTTTTAATGAGAGAATCATGCCATTTAGCTCTCTGTTGTTGTATTAGGGCAGTGTGTTGGAGTGCAGAGAGCCTAATTTCATCTAGCTCATTAATTTGTTGTAGTCGATTAGTCTGTGCCTCAGTTAAGTCTAAACCAACTTCTTGTGTTGTTCGTAATGTCTGGATTTCAAATTCTATAGGAAAGATAGGTTGTTTTCTGAACATTAGCTGGTAAGGTGAGTGACCAGTGGTGCTTCTCCATGTTGTTCTATAAGCCCACAGTGCTTCTAGTAGTTTGGCAGCCCAGTCGTGTCTATGTGATGCAACTGTTTTTGTTAGAATCGTTTCTATTATTTTGTTACTGCTTTCTACTTGCCCATTTACCTATGGGTGATATGGGGTGGTAATTTTATGCTGAACATGATAATTGTTGAGTGTTGCCACTATTCTGTTCCCAGCAAACTGTGGCCCTCCATCTGTAATTATCTCTCTAGGGAGGCCATAGCGCACAAATAGATGGAGCAGGAACTGTATAACAGATTCTTTTGTAGCTCTGGGCAAGGCCTCTACTTCAACCCACTTGGTGATGTATTCTGTTGCCACCAAAATGTATGTTTTTTGGTTTGATGGTGGGTTGATTGGTCCCACAAAATCAAGATCCCAACGCTTAAATGGTTTGATGACTAACTGTGGTTTCAAAGGCATCTCATCCGAGTGACTAGGGCTACCCGCTCTCTGGCAACTGTCACATGCTTGGACAAATTTATTTGCATCTTTAAAAATTGTGGGCCAGTAATACCCTGTGTGTAATACTTTATGTGCAATCATGTGATCAGTGAAATGTCCACCACATGGTTGGTCATGACATGCTTTCAATATATCAAAAATTTCATCTTGTCTAACGCATCTCCTGATTTGCATGTCTACCCCTGTGTGAAACAAATAGCCCTCATTCCAGGAAAATCTGGTACTTCGTTGGACAATCTGTTTTTGCTCATTATGGGTTAGATGCTTTGGTAACTTACCTACTGCTATGTAATTGGCAACATTAGCATACCAGGGTGTTTGAACAACAACAACAAAGAGATGCTCATCTGGAAACTGATCTTCAACTGCTGCTGCATCGACTGGTTTTGGCATTCTTGAGAGGAAATCAACTACCAGGTTCTCTTTCCCGGGTCGATCCTTGATTGTAATATCAAATTCCTGCAATAAAATCAGCCATCTAGTTATTCTTCCATTTGTGACAGGCTTATTTGCTAAATATTTTATAGCAAAATGATCTGTGTACAAGATAATAGGATATCCAGTGATGTAATGTCTGAATTTATTGATAGCATGTATAACAGCTAGAAATTCCTTTTAAATGACAGTATAATTTAATTCAGCAGGGGATAGATTTTTGATAATGTAATAAATTGCATATGGTTTTCTATCCTCCTCCTGTCCAAGGACTGCTCCAATGGCTGTATCTGAGGCATCAGATGATATCTAGAAGGGAAAATCCCAATTTGGTCCCCGAAGGACTGAGGTTGTAAATACAAGATTTTTTAGATCATTGAAAGCACGTTCACATTTTTCTATCCAAAGGAAGTCAATATTACTAGTTAGTGCATATAATGGTGCAGCAATACATGAATAATGTTCTATAAATCTTTTGTAATAACCAGAGAATCCAAGAAA
Source organism: Pinus taeda (assembly GCA_000404065.3). Classification (NCBI taxonomy): domain Eukaryota; kingdom Viridiplantae; phylum Streptophyta; class Pinopsida; order Pinales; family Pinaceae; genus Pinus; species Pinus taeda. The sequence goes on from APFE030657584.1 coordinate 64,003, forward strand.
GCTACGTACCTCTGTTTGAGTAGTAGGAGTAAGAATAAGCAAAAGTATTTGGATTTTGGCTGGGTCTACCTGAATTCCAGATGTTGAAATATAGTGTCCTAAAATAAGTTCTTCCGTCATCATCATGTAGCATTTTTCATGGCTTAAACAAAGCATGGTAGCTATGAAACATTGTAGGACTTTTTCTAGTGTCTCCAATGCTGGATCAAACTCATCTCCATATGGAGTAAAGTCATCCATATATACTTCTAGTCCTTTATTTATTAGATCTGCAAAAATGCTAAGAATAGCCCTTTGGAATGTGGCAGGGGCATTACATAAACCAAAAGGTAAAACTCGGTAGGTGAATGTTCCCCAAGGACAAGTTAAAGTAGTTTTGTCCTGATCTTCAAGGGCAATCTGTATTTGGTTATACCCATTGAAGCCGTCGAGAAAAGAAAAGAATTTGTTTCCTGCCAAAGTATCCAATACTTGATCGATGAATGGGAGAGGAAAGTGATCTTTCTGCGTTGCCTTATTTAGCTCCCTGTAGTCCATGTAGATTATCCATTTCTCATTCTTTTTTGGTACCAACACAAGTGGGAAGACCCATTTACTATCAGAGATAGGGTAGATGAAGTTAACATCTAAAATTTTTTGAAGCTCAGCTTTTACTACTTCTTTTAGATGAGGATTTAGTCTTCTCTGAGGCTGTCTAATAGGTCTTGCATCATTTTTATGTAGATGTGGTGTGTACACAATTGAGGATCAATTCCTTTCATATCAAGGTAATCCCATGCAAATGCTTCTTTATATTTTCTTAAGATATGGATGAGTTTCATTTCTTGTTCAGGTGTAAGGTCGACATTAATGTTTAAGGTCTTTCCAGGTTCAATTTCCATAATTTTACTATGTGCAACTAAAGTGACAGGGATTGCGTGATCATGTGCATCCTCTAGAGGTTCCTCTTCTACTTCGTTATCAAATGCTGCTTTTATCATATGACACTAGGTACGAGATGTGAGTTCAGTTTGACAAATAAAATTGCTGATGGCATCATCTTCTGTCTAGTCTTTGAACTCTAATGCTTCTTGTATAGTTAATGGAGATCTAATGTTGTTAGTAAGATATGATACAGGGTGCCCATTAGTTTTAACTATTGCGATACTTGGCTGCGCTGGGGGATATAGTACTAAGTTCTTGATATCAGCCCCCTTGGTTATGATCATGTTCCCTTGCCGACAGCCGATATAGGCATCAGCAGTAGCGAGCCAAGGTCTTCCTAAGATCAATGGATGTCCATCAAGTCGGGTTTTAGAGTTTATTATTAGAAAATCAGTTGGGTATTCCCAGGAGTCAACCGAGACCATGACGTCATGCAGTATGCCTTCCGGCCTAACCACAGACCGATCAGCCAATTCTAGTAGAGTTGAAGTGGGTTCTGCAGCTGTAATACCTAGCTTTTGGCAAGTAGCAGTTGTCAATATATTGATTGTAGCTCCAACATAAACTAAGGCATTGGTTAAGGTTTCATCATAAATTTGAACAGTTACTATTGGGTTTCCTGGGTCTTCATACTTAATAGGTGTTTTCTTTCTTGATAATAAGTCGGATAAAGTACCGACTACTTGAACTCTTGGATTATCTATTATATTCCTTCTCGGTCTTTTTATGCACAATTCCTTAATAGTTTTTGCATATATCGGGATGTCTTGAATGGCCTGAAGGAATGGAATTGTTATGTACAAGTTTTGTAATTCTCCCAGAATGTCGAAATTAGGTTGTTGTATAGGTCGAGATATGACTAAACGTTCTGGGAACGGGGGAGAGGATGTAGTTACTTGATTATGAGTTTGTTGTCTATTTACATCCTCTTCTTGTGACAGATGTTCTTTACGTAACTGATCTTCAATCTGAACTGTTTTATTTCCCTCTGTTTGGATAATACGCCCAGATCTTAGCTGAAGATCATTGCACTCCCTCAGATCGGTTCCTTCTTCTGGAGTTTCTAAAATTGGGAGTGCTTGGACCGGTCTATTATTTGGATTGGGATTGGGCTGGGCTGGGAGTTGGGGTCTCAGATTAGATTGGGGGTTTTGCTGTAAAGCTAGCAGTGTAGGTTGAGGGAAAGGAATATTTCCTACTGGCTGCTGTGTTGGTCTCTGCCAGACTGAACCTTGTGAAGTGGAGGGAGTCCATTGTGGTGGGTATGGGTTGTTTTTCCAGTATGGTGGGGGATAAGGAAGATTCGACCAACCAGATTGGCTTGTCTGATTTGGCCACGGGTTTGCAGAAGGATACGATTGTGATGACTAGTTTGGAAATGGGGGCTGAAACTGACTTTGCCATGTATTATACTGTTGGGTATTGTACTGCGGATACTGAAAAGAAGAAGCTGGGTATGAAAACATACCAGTTTGTCGCGGCTGCCACTGACGACGCTAGTTGAGTAGATATACTACCTCTGGTTCTTCTTCTACTTCCTTATATACTGCTTTCAGTCCAGGTAATGAGGTACAACTTTATGTAGAGTGATCCCTTGTACAGATAGCACATGTTTGGATTGTATCTAGTGGACACTCCTTATGGCTATGCTTCTTCCTGCATCTAGGGTAGAAGATTGCCAAATTCTGTTCTACCTCCATTTGTTTCTGCTTAGCTTGCAAAACGTCCAATTGTGTAGTTAGTGTTCCTAGTATATCAATTTTAAAATTTTCAAATAAATTTCCAATTTCCACACGCGTTACTCCTTGTGATGAAATTTTGTTTTCTCTTGCAAACCGATCATATTCTGCTAGTTTGATTCATGTACTGCCTCTCGAACTCCTGATACATAGATCAATTATGTCAGCAAAACTTTCTTGATAAATATCCCCTTTCCCCATAATATTTAATGTTTCAATCCATTGTTCTTTCATGCCCCTTATTAATGTTGTTTTCAACACGTTATCAGGCAAAGGAAGCGATGCATAGGGGGATCTTTGTAGATTATACTGAAAGCGTTCCACATATTCTTCTAATGTTTCATTGGGTCTAGCTATCATCTGAAATATTTCATCTTTTAGTTCTCTAGACCTGCAGTAGTCTTGATATTTTTTCAAAAATGATTCTTTCATTTGTTCCCAGTTATTTATAACCCCACCACCTAATCCCATAAACCATCTTAGAGTAGCCCCTTTTAGAGTAGAGGGGAACAATTTTAGTTTCTGGGGGTCAGTGGTGTAATCATATCCCCTGCATAATACATCAAATTCAAATAAAAATGCATCTGAGTCCTCTGATGTAAGTTCGTGAAATGTAGGGATGTGTTGAAGGGGGATTGCTTTCATAGGGGCATTTGCTGTGGAATCCACTATGGGGTATTGTAATGTAGAGGTTTGGGTGTTTGGAGGATTTTGAGCCATTGGGTCAAATATATGCCAATAACCTTCCAGAATATCTAAGAGGGTATTCCTAGGTTGAGGAGGGATGTCTTTAACAGGAATAGTTTTAATAGCACTTCCTCTATCTGGGATTTCTATCTGAGGGGATTGGGTCTCTTCAATAATAATTTTTACCACACTCCCTTTGTCTGTGCTATTCAATGGCTAGGTTATCCTAGGAAGAGATCTTGGATCCCCAGTTTCCCCTGTTTCCCCTGTTCCTTCACAAAGATTACTGAGATTCCCTTCTTGCAGTCGTTCTAGAATAGAATTTTCAATTTCTTGAAAGTCCTGTTCATCAATTTGACTATGCACCTCAACAAAGGCTACAGATGGTGAACCTGTGGCCTGAAGGGAACTAGTAGGCTATTTGGAAGTAACTTTCTTGGGTCCTACTGAAGGCTGAGATTTGTCTTTCTTATAGATTTCGTCTATGAATGTTGATCGACCAAGGGTCACCGACCCCTTAGCTTTTTCTGGCTTTGGTAAAGGTTTGGGATTTTTCTCCAGCTTTTTCTGCTTAGTCGTGCACTCAATTTAACTACTAAATCTTAAGCAGATAGCAGCAAATCTGCAGGAAAACGCGCAAAGGAGCAGGGCTTTTACATGCTTCGCACGTAGGTTCTTACCTTCCATTTTCAAAACCCAATTCTTCCCTAGCAGGTTCGTACACTACCCTGAAAAAGACAAATGGCTACACTCTTTCCTCGGCAACGGCACCAAAATGTAGAGCTATAAAAAGGGTCTCTTTCACCTCTAGTTACCTCACATTAATATGTCAATCCGGGAATGTCTAGTTATTTCAAAGAGTGTCTCAGTCTGAGGCTTAACACTTGTCAGAGTAATGCTTGTAGTACAGCTGTTTAAGAGCTTCAAAAGTAAATCAATGCGTATCTACAACTTAGCTACTTCAAAAGACTAAATCACACCAAGCATTGCATCAGCCAAAGGTTCGGTAGTAATAACCTATCCTTTTCATAACTAATGAGAATAGATCCAAGGTCTGGGAGCTAGGTGGCAGATGTTGGGGCTCACTACAGCCTGAGGTCGTCCTTAATAAATATAAATGAAACACCAAGTAAAGGAATTAGCAATGAAATAGAACAACACATCAGCCAAGGGTTCAGTCGCAATAGCCCATCCCTTTCATAGCTGATGGGAGCAGGTCAGAGGTCTGGGAGCCAAATAGCAGATGCTGATGCTCACTACAGCCTGAGAATGTCCTTAAGAAACAAAAAATTAGCAATCTAGAAATGGAACAACAATTGAAATGGAACAACAACTAAAATGGAACAACAAATAAATGGAACAACAACTAAATGGAACAACAATTCAGAAATGGAACAATAGTTGAAATAGGCAGTAACCAAGTTCATCAAGCTGTGATTCTATTTAATCACTCCAATCAAAACATCAATCCTTTAGTCTTAAAAGATGTACACATACTATGGAACAACACTACTGATTACAACCCTAGAAACACAACGTGCTTAATCTGCTTCTGTTATTGATCTAAATAAACACATACGATTGCATCTCAAGATGAAAACAATAACATTTAATAATCAATTGAAATCTGACTTTTCAAGATAACTGTTATAATGCTAAAGCACAATCGCAATGAACTCTGTAATGGAGTGACAGTATCCTGTAGAGATTAATCAACACTTAATGGATTGGTAACATGATACAGTGTCAATATAAGATTTTAGTTTGCAGGAACATTAAACAAGTTAAACATAACAGAGCATGTAATATAGCATTCATAAAACAGAACAGATTACCAGATTACGCCTATGAACAAACCACAAAGAAACCATGCATAATGGTACAAGAGCAAGTGTCCTCCAGGGCCGGGCCCTTAGCCTCCAGGGGTACACCACTTAAGATTGATCCAGGCTCAAAGATAAAAGAGTAACCAAGTCTGTATTAAGGCATGAAATAAAATTACAGGAATTCAAGTCTTCAATAGAACATAAATATCATAGTCTTGATCTTCCTGAAAAGAAATTAAATAAAGCAGTCCCCCCGCTAGCCAACAGTGCTATCCCTTATATAAGGAAGATGGCGGATATATCTAGATACAAAAAATAGATAAAATAGCGATCCCTCAGGATCTTATATCCTGAGGGATTCGCAAATTCATTAACTCTGCATTACTTCTTTCCTTTTCTGTCCCGTGCTGGTATCTCCGCTCCCTTTCCCGGGTTGTTCCATTTTGATCTGTGTTGCTTGCGGTCTCCCTTCAAAGGGACAATAGTTAGCTCATCCTTGTCCTTTTCCTTGGAATGGACACCCTCCGTTTTTCCTTCCTCCTGCACATAGGAATGACAATTATCAATGTTTCCTATTAATCTCTCGTGTTTCGTTATAAATATTCATCATTATCTAAGTTTCTAATGAAAAAGGCTTTTAAGTTCTAGTGAAAAGATACTAAAATAACCATTGGAACATACCCTCCTTGATACTCCACACACTCAAGCTGCAAAAATCAACATTCTCCTCCTATATTTCATGAGTAATTGTACTTGATATTATGTGGTTTTGATGGTTGTTCCATCATGGTTATTATTTTGGTTATATGTTGGTTATAAGCATGGTTTCATAATAGATTCTAGTTATGGCTCTTGACAAGTTTTGATTAGTTGATGAATGGTTATTGAATGCATGAGCCACAAATTTTTTTGTAGATATTACGAGCGAGCATTAGACCTTCCTCATGATTCTAGATAACTATATGACCCCTATGTTCAAATGTGAATTCATGACCTGTAGATTAAACGTTATTAATATGTTTTCCAAAATTATTGTAATGGTTAGGCCTTGTTAGGTCAAGTATCTAACTCAATTTTGAATGTTTATCTTTGTTTTGATTTCATTTATGCATCTGAGAAATTATAGGAAGTTCTAGGCAGTGGTTTGGAGGTTGACCTAAAAAATTAGGCTTGGAATTCAGGACCACATCCTCTAAACAATAACATTTTTGTTACAACCACATGGATTTAGGCTTGTGCATGCAGTTGGAGGCTCCCAAATGCATGGATAACGTTTTGTGGGAGCAGTAGAAGGCCTAGGACAAGGAAACACTAGCCCAACTCAGGATTTGGCCACCTAGGGTAGTTGCTCAAACTATGAGTGACCTGTATCCCCAGTAGGATATGTTGAGTTGTTAGTTTGTTGTCAGTTGTCAGCCCCACTTGCTTAATGGGACCTAGGAAGTTGGGTCATGTCATATTATCTCTCCATCTCATGTTTACCTTGAAAGGCCACTGAAATTGGCTAAATGTGGGAGGGGTAGTTACAAGTTGGTATCATAACATGGTTCAATACTTCGACTAGATGGGCATAATATGTTTTTCATGCATGCATTTCATTGTCTACGTGGCTTTTATGCATGCATTGTCATGGTTATGGTTGTTTTGAATGAGGTCATGGTATGCAGTTGGTATTATTATGCATGGTAATTGCGATGATCATTGAGATGATGTCAGTATATTGATGTGATTATGTATATACATGTATCGTGCTAATATATATTGATTTTGGGGACAAGATAATCTCCCTTGAACTTCACTGAGGTATGTTGATTATGTTTGTATTTGGTTTATCTAACATTGTATGTTTATAGGAAGAAGATGATAAATGATAAATATAAAAATGGTGGATTATAGTTCATAAGACTCCCCTTTCAAATCATATAATCAGCCAATAGATGAGTACTATCCTAACATAGCAAACACTTTCAAAAGTTTGAATGCAGATATAAGGAGTTGCAAGGAAGATAATTAAAGGATCATTCAGTCATAGGAGAGACTTACCAAGGCACAAGAGAAATAAGCAAAGGTCAATGCAGTTATCCTTTAGAGTTTTCCATACTTTCTGAGGTATGGACAACCATGGATCAATTATGCACACGAGGACACACCTAATGGGTCATGTTGTAGTAGCTATCATGGTGGGCATAGGTCTAATAAATATGACACATTCAAAGATGGAAAGTTATTGGATACATCTAATAGGAGAGGCACTGGACATGGGTTCTACTCTAGTTCTCGTTCATACGAGTATCATGGTCATCATCATTATCATCCTCATAGGAGGAGTGAAAAGGGATAGTTTCCGGATGAGTTCAAGAAGTCCAATCCACCTACATTTCATGGAGAGTTGAAAAAAATGGAAGATGCAGAGGCATGGTTACTTGGAATGAAGAAGTTCTTTGAGCTACATGATTACACAAAGAACATGAATGTCGGGATAGTTATTTTTAACCTCAAAGGGAAAGCAAACATTTGGTGGGAAGATGTGAAGAGGGTTGGAGACATTAGGACGAAGGAGTTGATTTGGCATGAATTCAAGAGACTCTTTAGGAAGATATATTTGTCAGAGAGGTACTACAATGAAAAGGCCAATGACTTCTATGAGATGAATATGCAATCGATGACATATGAGGAGTACACAACTAAGTTCTTGGAGTTGTTGAGGTATATGTCGTATCTTAAGAATGAGAAAGCTAAAGTTCATAGATTTATCAATGGATTTCCATTAGTGTTTAAGGATCAGGTTGAGTATGATGAGCCTCAATCACTGGAGGAAGTCATTGGAAAGTTGAAGCACTATTATGAGAAATCAAAGTATAAGAATGAAGTTAAGCAGGTTTGGAAAGGGAATGACAAGACTAAAGGTAAATGACCACTGAAGTGAAGAAGACTTCAAGATTCAGGTGAGAAGGAGAATGTTGCTCCTTACAATAAGTTTAATGGAGTAGAGAAGGGACATGGACCTTAGCTTAAAGAGTTGCAAAATAGAGGTTATGGTAAGAGAGAGTTGCAACGTTGGATATGTGGCAAGGAGCATCTCAAGAAGTATTTTCTGTCATATCAAGGTGGTATGCCTTAGATCTACAATGCTTAGAATGCACATATAGTTGGGGATGTTGGGTAGAACATTCCTCAGATTTATGCAACATTGCATAATAGGCTAGAGAGTCACCAGTCATCTATTATTGAGATGAAAGGTAAGCTCTCTGATTGAGGTTTTTCTATTTTGATTGAACCTGGATCTAGTTATAGTTATGTTAACCTTGACATGGTCGATAAGTGTGGTTTGATCAAATAAGTGCATGTAGAGTCCTGGTTGGTGCAGTTGGCTATAGGTACTAAGAAAAGAGTTCATCATTAGGTAAGAGCTTATGCGTTTGAGTTGAATGGTATGCCTATATCAATGCATCTAAATGTGATTCCATTGGGATCATACAATATACTTCTGGGAATGGATTGTTTTTACCTTCATAGCACTAAGGTGGATTATTATGAAAAATGTTATTGAGTGCTTGGATTCCAATGGAGAAGAGAGAATCTTGGAGGGTAGAAGAAGGCGACATTAGTTAGAATGGTTACAACTATGTAGGAAAACCTTAGTCACAGGTAAGGACATGTATTGTTTGTAGTGCATATTTCCAGTGATAAACGTAAGGATGTTGAGAATGCATAAGCATTGATGAGGTATCTGATTATGCATATATTTCAGGATGTATCCCCAGTAGAAATTTTAGAGTTTCTTCCTTAGAGGGAAGTGGAAGTTTATATTGATTTTGTACTATGGACATCACCAACATCAAAGGTACCTTATATGATGAGAACTCCAGAGTTAGTGGAACTAAAATTTCATTTGCATGAAATACTTGACAAGGGATAAATTAGGCCAAGTGTGTCACCTTGGGGTGCACCACTATTGTCTCTGAAGAAGAAGAATGGTACTCTCAGGTTGTGTATTGATTAGAGGCATCTGAACAAGGTAACCATCAAGAATAGGTACCCTTTGCAAAGGATTGATGACTTGTTTGATTAGACAAAGGGAGAAACAATGTTTTTGAAGATTGATTTGAGATTAGGATATTATCAGGTACACACCAAAGAAGAGGACATCCATACAACTGATTTTTGGACCAGGCATTGACATTATGAGTTTGTTGTGGTTCCTTTTGGTTTGACTAATACTCCAAATACTTTCATGTGTTTGATGAATAGTGTGTTGTGTCATTATCTAGACAAATTTGTGATTGTATTCATTGATGATATATTTATATATATTCTAAGAATGAGGAAGAGCATGCCAAAATCTTAAAAACAATACTGAGATTGCTAATAGAGAGAAATTGTATTCCAATATTATTAAGTACAATTTCTTTTACATAGAGGTACATTACTTAGGACATGTTGTTTCCAAGGAAGACATAGTATTGGATCTGGAAAGCATCGGAGCTATCATGGAATGGAAAACTCCTAGGAATGTGGATGAGGTTATGTAATTCATGGGGTTAGCAGGTTAATACAAGAGGTTCATCAGGAACTTCTCATAGATTACCTATCCTATTACATCATTTAAGAGAAAGTGAAATAAATTTGAATGGATAGATGAATGTGCAGCTAGTTTTGAGTAGTTGAAGTAATTGCCTACAAATGCTCCAATTCTAAAATTTGCAGATCTAGATAAAGAGTTTATGGTATGTACAGATGATTGAAAGAGAGGACTTGCTAGAGTCTTGATGTAGGAGGGACAAGTGGTATTTTACAATTCAAGGAAATTGAATGGGAACAAGAAGAATTATGTGACTCATGATCTTGAGTTGGCAACAATCATTCGTGCATTGAAGATGTGGAGGTGCTATCTTCTTGGTAGGAGGTTTGTCTTATTGAGTGATCACATCTGGAAAAGATACTTTTTTGACCAAACTAATCTGAATTCCTCGCAAGCCATATGGTTGGATACACTCAATGACTTTGACTTCGAGATTAGGTACATTAAGGGTAAGGAGAAAAGGGTTGTTGATGCTCTTAGTATAAGAGTATAGGTAAATCACATAACAACTATGAGTTCATATGGGAAAAATTTATAGGATCAGATCTTACAGGCATGATAACATGATGACAGGTATAGGGAGCTTAGGCATAGGTTACAGTAGTAGGGTACAGGTGATTAGGATGTGGACTATCATCTCACACCAAATGGTTTGGTTAGATTTACGGATAAGATCTATTTGTAGGACAAAAATGAAATCAAGAATCTTATCTTGCAGGAATTTCATGTTAAGCCATATTCATATCACCTGGGATATCAAAAGACTTTGACAGTTGTGAAGAAATTCTACTAATGGCCAAACTGGAAAAAGGAAGTGGTTGAGTTTGTGTCTTGGTTCTTGGATTTTCAAAAGGTAAAAGTAGAGTGTAAGAATGCATGTAGTTTATTGCAAGCGATTCTAATTCCAAAGTGGAAATGGGAGGTCATTTCCATGGACTTCATTACAAGTTTGTCGAGGAAATCTAGAAAACATGATTCCATCATGGTTGTGCTTGACAGGTTGACTAAGGTAGCTCACTTCATAGTGGTTAAGTCTACTTATTTAGCTATTTAGGTAGATCATGTCTTCATTAGGGAGATAGTGAGATTGCATGCTATTCCTAGGAAGATTGTATCTAACATAGATGCCAAATTCACTTCTAGCTTTTGGAAGGAGATATTTGCAGGTTTAGGTATAGAGTTGGCCTTCAGTATAGCTTATCATACATAGAAAAATGGATAGACAAAGAGGGTCAACAGGATTTTGAAGGACATGTTGAGAATGTATGTTATGCACTAGTAGAGGAGGTGGGAGGAGTATCTTCCACTAGTTGAGTTTGATTACAACAAAGGGCGTCACGAGTCACTGAGGTTGAGTCCATTTGAGGAACTTCATGGGAAAAATTGTAATAATTCTATTAGTTGGATTGATCCAATGAATCAGGTACTCATAGGGTTGGACAGGTTGGTAGATATGGAACAGGAAATGAGGGTTACCAAAAAGAATAGACATAAGAGTTATTTAGATCAACAAAAGGAATTTAAGGAGTTTTAGGTTGGGGAGCATTTGTAATTGAGTATCAAGCTCAAGAATATCTCCTTGAGGATTGGGTCATGTGCTAAGTTGGCACCTCGGTTTTATGGGCCTTTTGAGAGTCTTGAGAGAATTGGACCAGTGGCCTACATACTTGCACTACCTCTGACAGTGAAAGTCTATGATTGTTTCCATGTTTCATTGTTTAAAATACATGTGAAAGATGTTGATCATGTGATTTATTGGTCTATATTGCAGGTGGATCCAAAAGGAGAATTCTAGCCAAAACCTTAGTGCATTTTGCAATGAAAACAACTCATACTTCGGAACCGAGCAATCATATAAGTTAAAGTGTAGTGGAAGCACTTTAGGCCCGAGGAAGCTACATGTGAGATGGGTAATTAGATGTGGGTTATGTATCCTTCATTGTTTTTCGGTTGAGGTAAGTGAGATTTGCTATATGTATAGATTTATGTATGGGTATCATTGTAAATACCACAATGAGTTGTGTTATAAAGCTCCAATAAGTGGTATGGCTATCATGTTGTTATGTTTGTCATGTTGGTTTGCTTTTCAATTGGTTGTTCATTATAGATATTGCATCGAGCTAAGTTATAAAGCTCCATGGTAAGTATATTTTAGTTTTCAGTGGCTTACTGGTTATAGGTGTCATAGAACACTGAGGAAGGTGTTCCCCTAAGGGGGAGGGGTCTGTAGTAGCCCCGAGTTAAAATTTCATGTAATAAATTAAATAAAAGAAAAGATAAGACCAAGGTCATGTGACATGTATTCCAAGTTGAAGGTTGGAAAAAAAAAATGTTAGTGGGTGTTCATTTGGCTTATTATGGCTAGGGAAATTGTTAAAGGAATTGGCAAAGGCTTTGGAAAGGAAAAGAGGAATTAATTGACATTTTATTTGTGAAAATAAAGGAAAATAGGAGAAAACGTAGATGAAAGGTCACATGATTGCATGAGAAGGAAATTGAAGGAAAATTAGAGGAAAATGAATAAAATAGAGGCATCACTGATAAAAGGGCTTCTGAGGATCAGTTCAAAACCTTTTTCAGTTCAGTTTTGGAGATATCTCTCTATTCTCTCTCTCGCATACTCTTGCACACTTAGAGAATTCTTGGAGCACTCTAGCATTGGAAAAAAGAAGGAAAAGGAAGGAAAAGAAAGCAAAGGAAAGAAAGGATCAAGAAAGGGAAAGTTGGACCAAACAACTTAAATAGGAATACTAGAAGGTAAAAAGTTTCCTGTTTGATTTCCTAGTTGGTTTTGTGAATCCATGGTACATGCATGTGTGTATTTGGTTTACTTCTTGTCATTGGCATGGATTTTTCTAGGTGTGACAATGGTTTCAACCTTGCCTTGCCTTTGCTAGATATGCATGGTCTGATGGGATTCTTTCATTTGGTTGAGATTTGGATTACCGGATGGTTTTGGAACCGGGTGAGGTGGTATTAGGAAAACTCCCAAGGGCCTAAGAATCCCTTGACTATTTTTAGTGGGATTGTTGGTAAATATTGAGGGTGGAGAGAAGAAAAATCCTCAAGGTGTTGGTGAAGAAATTATAAGGCATCCAAGCTTGTTTGAGCCTAGCGATCACTTGACATGTTTTGGCAGGATTACTGTAAATCCTGATAGCATATGTTCTTGTTTCAGGCTTAGTAATCCCTTGATTAGTTTCGGCGGGATTGCAATAAATCCTGGTTGTTTATGTGCTTGTTGGGCCTAGAAATCCCTTGACCAATTTTGGTGGGATTGCGGTAAAGCCTGAGGGTGTAGGTGGTTTAATCTTCAGAAAGTTGTGGTTGTTTTTCCTAGAGTGACACATTCATGCTTGGAATATGGCATGGGGGTGTTGGGTGTGGATCCTATTTGTCTTCTTTATTTAGAGGCATTGCCGCATTGGACCCCAGTTCGTAATGTGGCAGCAATGCTGCTCGTAAATGAGTGCCACTAGGGGGGTCCAACAGGGGGTGATGACAATTATTTAGAGCCCCCCCCACGGTGGGGGATTAGGGGTGGTGCCCCCAAAGCTAAAAATAGATGTAACATTTCCTTGTAAAATGTTGTAATTTCATAGATCTGGGTCATTCATTAGGCAAAGATTTGACGGTAGAAGTTATGTTTAATTTAGGGTTTTTTTCCCTAGAAGGAAACCCCTCGATATAAATGAGGGAATTGTATTGTGGCTATGTAGATTTTTATTCTGAGTGAGAAAGAGAGAGGATATTATGTGAGAGAGAAGAGGGAATTGCAATGGATCCGTTGTAGGTTCTATCTCTTTAGTTTGGTGAATAACATAAAAGGAGTGATTGGTTGTTTCTTCCTAGATGTAACCAAAATTGGGTGAACCATGTATATATGTGTCTCTCTTGTTTTATGCATTTTTTATGTTTATATTTATGCAATATTTTATGTGTTCCATTGCTTTGTAATATATAATTTGTAACAACTAGTATCTGACCTGAAGGTCAATTTGGTTGATAAACTTGCAGGAGAGAAGGGTTCCTAGTTCAAGTGGGAGAAATGGAAAAATATGGTAGGTTTAGGGTCGAAAGATTTAATGGCCAAAAATACCAGCTATGGAAGACACAAATGGAAGATTACTTGTATCAGAACAATCTGTACCTACCATTGAGTGGAAAGACAAAGAAGTCGATGAGTATGATAGACACAGAATGGGATATTCTCGACAGAAAGGCACTTGGAACAATATGGTTGTGCCTAGCTGTGTCAGTAACCTTTAATATTTCAAGGGAAATGACAACAGAGGGTTTAATTTCGTTATTGGCCAAAATATATGAAAAACCCTCGACCTCAAATAAGGTATTTCTTATGAAGCGTTTATTTAATATGAAAATGTCAAAAGGTGGAACTGTTGCTGATCATTTAAATGAATTTAATACAGTTACCAGTCAATTAATTTCTATAGGGGTGGGCGCGAACACCCTAGGGTCTTGGGTTGAAAACCCCAAGAGAGTAGAGGGGAAACAACAACAAGAAATTCTTAGACAAACAATCTAAATGCTTATTCTATTGAATTGGGAAGAACTATCCTTACTCAAAGGTCCTACGTTTGGGTAGATCCCGTAGGGTGCAAACCTTATGCTTCTCTTGATGCCTTTGAAACCTGTAAATTATTCAAACAAAGCACATACAATAGTAGAAACATAAATCATATTCATGATATATATGTTAGATCATATAAATGAATGAATAATTATGCATCAATATAAGATTCATAAAAAAATCACAATATAGATCAATGCATAAACATGTTTTAATATCAGGAACAGAACAACATTTATTTATTCATGTAAGCTACAACAAAGATGGAAAACTACAACCTGAGTCTTCCTGCAGCTCCAAGAGGAACCGTCCTCCAGATCCGTCCTTTCCAAACCTCAGCAATCTTCCACCATCATCATACACAAGGATATCTCAAGAAGGATGAGAGATATCTTAAAAGATGAAAGAAGGGTTTCCTAAAGCTTTGGGGAGTGCAAGAGGCATAGGGATTTCATCAAAATCGATCAGGGATAAATCAACTATAGTATAAATATCTCCTTTTTTCTCCCATAAGGCCTTCCCATGGAGGTTTATTTATACTTATCCAAATTATTTTTTTTCAATTGTGAAACAGTTGGGCGACGAGCTATAGGAGGCGAGTAACAAGTAAAACCCATGAACTCCACCTGAAATTAAGGAAATTTATTATTTTTAAGTGATCCAAAATGGATTTTGGATAGACTTCTAAGTTTAAGTGTTCCTCACAAAGGAAAATGAAAGTCTAAGGATGCTCCTAGAAATAGTCCCATTGCATAGATCTTTTCATTCTGAATCTACTTCAATTTGAATGGGCTAAAATGAACCTTGGATGCAGAAGTTACCATAGAAAGAAGTTGCCATTTGTCCTTCGAAAAAGAGGAAAAATCTTCAAAAAAATGGCCTAAAAGGCTTTATAAAGGAAAATCGCATCAGAATGGTCCAAGAGGCAGACTTAAAGTGGAGGTGGAAGAGACCCCTAATTACTAATCCCTGACATATCAGGTTAGAGGTAGGCATATGAAAATAATATAAGGAAAGGACCTCGGGCCGATGCGACATTGCGATCACCAATATTATCATTGGTGGATCAACATCGGCGATGCTATGAGATAAGGGAAGGAACCCCGCGACATGTGATTGCAATATATCGCATTGCAACATCATATCACAGTGATATAAAAGGGGTTGATACCATATGCCATGCGATTGTCAATCCGTGGTGTGCGTCTCAACCTTTGGATCAGAAATGAGATCAATGGCCATGATTAAATCGGTGGTCGAGAGATTGGCGATCCCCGACACAAAAGGCCGATGAGATAGCAATATGTGATGCGATCTGGATTGTCTGATCGGGGATCAGATCAAATGGTCTAGATTAAATCAGCAAACGACAATCAGAGATCCTCGATAGTAGGGCCAATGTGATTGTGATTGTGATAAGCAATAAGGGCCGGACCCAATGGGGATTATAAGCTCGATAACATAATGTTTGAAGTCCCAGTATTCATATTTTTTTTGTTATCTCATGTATTTGGGATTTTTGCCATGCGATAATGTGATAGCGATATTGCGACTAATGGCAGACCTGATCACGTTATAGGGGCGATTTAATGAAATTTCAAGTTTGGAATTCATGCTCAATAGTGTAATTTTGGAAAAATCTCTATGTATTGGATTTTTCTCCATTTTTGGGATTTTTCCTTGAAGAACTTCCTAATCCCTATATAACAGCCCCTGATCACTATGCCATGCTGCAAGCAAGCATTTTTGGTAGACAATGATGTGTTTGAAGCCACAAAGCCATAGAGCGAGATGGCTAGTCGAATAGATAATGCGCAGAGAAGCCACAGAGCTGCAGGGAAGTAATGACACATAAAGAAATGGCTGGGGAAGCCACAGAGCTAGGAAAATGCCTCAAAGGAGCCAGAAGGCCCAATTGACAAGGTGGTTGATGGGAGCTAGAGGTTGCTGAAGGAGAGCTGTTAGCTACAAGAGTGAAAAGCCAGAGAACACAATTGACTGGTAGTAAAGCTACTAAAGGTCGCTGGAAGGTTTCTAAAGGTTGCTTGGAGGTTGAGTGAACCATTGCTGCGTGTAAAGGCTAAGAGAGAGCTCAGAGAAGCTTGAGCCAAAGAGTCAGAGCCAGAGCTGAGAGCCAAGAGTCAAAGCCAGAGCCAAGAGCAAGAGCCAGAGCCAGATCCAGAGCCAGAGCCAAAGCTAGAAAGTCGAGAGCTTTAGAGCTAGGGATAAGATGGTGTTCTAAGCCCATTGTGTTCTATGTAAACTAGTGGAGTTGAGCATGTAGCATGTAAAAGAACTATTGCCATAATCCCAAAGAGCATAGTTGAGTTGACTAGAGCTCAAGGAGATGTAGCCCAAGAGTTTTGGGTGAACTCCATATTAAACTTGCTATCTTATGTGTTTGTTATTTGTTGTAATATTTTACTATTATATGTATGTTATATCATCATAAACAATAGAATTTTAAAGCACATAAACAGTAAAAAAGCCACACTAGCATACACCTTATTTTCAAGCACATTATTAATTCTGCAATTGGTTAATGATTTGGGTCTTGGGAATATATAAGCTTTGGGAGTGGGAGAGGTTCTTGTAAGATTGACAAGAAGCCTTTAGTGCCCCATTTTCAGATCAGGTGGTATTGGAGCCCTGAGATTGATTAACCACACCTTCAATAAGGTGATATCAAAGCTGGTTATACCAGAACAAGTGATATCAGATTAGAATGCTTGATTGATAGAGCAAAGATTGCTTGTCTGAAAGGTGTTTGGGCAGTCAAGGATTGATAGTTTGATTGATTGTATGCTTGTTTGCAGACTGAATATTGTTTGAGTTTGTAGAGGTGAAGGAAAAGCTATTGATAGCTTAGTCCAGGAAGGATAAGAAGGAAGAAGGGCTGAAGGCATTCTTCTCATCCGAAAGGACCTCAAAGGAATCCTTGAAGCACAAGAGGTTTTTTGCAAAAGGTTGCTTGAATAAGCTCTTTGTTAATCTTGTTTGAAGTTATTTTGTTCATTGGCATAATGACAACTTCTACAAGTGAGTCCTCAAATTCCTCCTTCATCACAAGATTCTTTGATGAAGACATGAAGCAAGACTTGTTCACTGTGATGGACAAGGTGAGAGAAATGTATGAGGATGGAAGGAAGAGCAACATACTTAGAGAGCAGTTGAATTTTGTGGGGGAAGAGAAGCAATTGCTTTCTGACAAATTGCAGGAAATGGAGAGGCAACTTCATATTGAAAATATAAACCTGAAAAGGATGCATGAGTTGGAGACACAGCTCTTTGTTGCCAAAGAATCCTTAGTCAAGTATCATCTTGAGGAAGAGGTAAACCATTCCAGTTTGCCTTCAAATTCTTCTAAGAATGCTTATATTGCTTCTTTTGAAAAGCATACCAGAGGCATAGGTTCCAAGCTAATGTCCAAGATGGGCAATCAGGGAAAATGCTTGGGTAAACATGCACAAGGTATTATTCAGCCAATAATGGTTGAGGAAAGGCCTAAGTATTTGGGTCTTGACTATGGAGAGTCTTATCGAGAGAGTTCCAAAGCTGCCATGAAGGTAATTGAAATAGTTCCAAGAAGGAGTTTTATTTTAGGTCCTCTACCTCAAGAGTGTGAAGAGTGTATTATGGAGGAATGCGATAGCTTGAAACATCATTTGCAGGATGTAGGAATTTACAGGGTAAGCTCCTCAGACAGAACACCAAAAGGACACCACTCACAAATAGATCATAGATCAATACAACAGTATTTTGATGTGGTTAAAACCCTCAGAGAGGGAAACAGTCCACAGCCTGCGCCAACGTGGCTACTATAGGAAATTTATTAATAAAAGAATGAAAATTTACATAAGCTTCTCTCATGCACAGTGAACCTACAAATGACCCTCCATGCGCTTTAAATAGAATTCATGGACCAATCGGGTGTCAAGCCACGCATCAAGTGTCAATAATACCGAGGAGAGAATGAACTGTTGGATCACTACATATCATGACTGTTGGATTGTATGCTACAAATATACATAGTAAAGAAACACACTTTACCTAACTCTATACTAGACCAAGTTATACTTAACTATTCCTACGTGTCGGAATATCCTAACATC
>APFE030657590.1:2167-34055 GCA_000404065.3 Pinus taeda
TTTAGCTTAACTTTCCATTAGGGACCACCCCCCCTAGCTAACCTAAGAGATAGCTAAAACGGAGAGAGTTGGGATCAGTGTGACAGCCCCTTCTCTGAGTTCCCTGCCACCAACCACACCTTGTGGGGTTGAAGGCTTTTCTCGCTAACTGGTAGGTAGGTGCGGGCGGCAAGGTCAACAGTGCCAATATTGGAGTGGAACACATGCCCTATTTGTTGGAGCTTAGTAAGACGACCCAAAAACTTAGATTCTCTGTCAAAGCGGCACAAAGGGCTTTTGAGAACACATGCCAAGTTATGTTCCCGGGATAACATTTCACATGCCACTGCCACCATTGCCATCTCTCTTGGTCTAGGTAAAGGGATCCCACACGTAGTTTAGATTGATCATCGTAAATATCATTCAGAATGAAATATTGTTCCATTTGTGCTACCCATACTATTGGATTAGAGCCATCAAATTTATACATGTCCAGCTTGGGTGGCCAAGGGTGGGAATATTGGTGATTTCCATGGAAGTGAATATGATGGCTAGATTCTCCTTCAAGGTGTTCATCAATACTATGCGCCTCTTGATGAAACCCTAGCGTGCTCTTAGTGAGGTGTGCAATTGATTTTGAAATTTTGTCCAATTGTTCCTTGAAATCATCCAACCTTGTTTCAAGGCGCTCGATCTTCTCATTGGCCATGACTTGAGCTCTGGTTTCTACCATACACAGATCTTGCTCACTTGAAGTCACTTCGAAAACTTTTGGGACCGCCAGAAAATTGAAGCTGACAAGTGAATGGCACCACTGCGATCAATTCATCGTCCTGAATCTTATGGGCTAAGTCTCTTGTAAGCGTCCCAGGAAGGCCTTAGATTTTTTTTTTTTTTTTTTAACTCCGAATCTATTTACTCCCCGTTGATCAATATTGTAGTGGCCGAATTTCGAAAAACTTGATCCTGCCCAACATCCTGTGAAAATTGGGCCCGTATTATGGCAGCAACAAGCGTTATTGCGCAGAGAGTCATATCTGCTTGGAAAACACCAACTGTTGAAAGTGAGTTGCATTGCGGCGACAAAACCCCAACTGTTGGATCTGATTGGTGCGGCGACGACAGAACCCCAACTACTAGACTTGAAGTGTACTGCAGTGGTAGAACCCCAACTACTGGATCTGATCTGGAAGATAAGATAATGGGCGATCTTTAGAGAGCAGAGCGAACTATAGTCACTAAGGAGTGTCAGGTGCTACAGATCGCAATATACATAAGGGTCCAACAACAATACTTGGTCCAATCTTTCAGGGCACTAACTAAGGAGGATCAATTGTACCCTTAGCTGTACTACCCGACTACCCTATCATATGCACGAGTAATTTTCCCGAGTGCTGTTCTCAGTGTACTGTAGCAGCAAGACAACTGACAACTTATCTAAGGTGAGGTTTTAGGTGATCCTAGGGGGCTTCCGATATATCCAAAGGGTACATGGAAGTGCAGTCCATGCGCGGTTCTGCCTAATGCGCTACTACTCGAAGGGGTACCCATAGGGGTTACAAGGGAGTCCAACAAGCGTGACCACCTCTTGTATTTCCTGCGTGCATTCCTCTCCAAATCCGCAGGTTTATGCAATCAACAACAAATCCCGTGGTTTAAAGATGCCAGAACACGTCTCTAGCCTAAATATATTTTCTGCAAAAAATGGAGGTACCACCGACCTTGAAAAGTGCTTTGATACCACTTGTTATGCGCTTGACCTGCGAGAAATTCTAGAATACCAAATATGTGAAGAACTACAACCCAGAACAGAGAATAAAATGAGAAAAACAACAAGTATTTTATTATTAAGAGATAAATGCAATGTTCATTTCCTTGTTCGAGGGGGCAACCTCCAGCAGAGTAGAGCTCGATTACAAAATAAGACTAGATGATCTTTGCCTTCTAACTATGACTATTTATAGCTAAATGACCTTCAACAACCTAACAACTAGTGGTCCTTTGCATAACATGGGTTAACCACTTTATTTATTGATTATGGCCCGTTTTCAACTAACTGTGGTCCCTTTCTTAAATGCGGGTCAACCACTTACAATTATTAATACGGGTTTATTGACTCTTTAACTAACTATGATTATGACTCGACCCTATTGGGTTTATTACATAAATAAAGGGGTTAGGGTTGGACCCTAACACATAAGGAGTACAGTAGTACACGATGCATCCATCGGTAGTACTATCATCCCTATCCTCATTTCTCTACTCATTGGCCAGATGAGAGGTACTTCCCATGAGTCCCAAATTGCATGTGTAGGATGTACTGTTAGGAGAAGGTGAACCACTGATCCTGCTCATATGCCATAGGAGAAGGTGAACCACTCATCCTATGCATATATCAACATGGGGTATCACAGGGGAAGGTAAACCACTCACCCTGTACATCGCGCACCATTAGGGGAAGGTGAACCACTCAACCTATGGTCCCTCATCGCTCCAAGAAGTACCCCAAGCCACTCGAAGCTCAACATCCATCTCATACGGGACCCTCATAAGAGGGTCTCTCTACGACTCCAAGTCGTTCATGGAAGGTTAAGAATTTGACCTTCCCCATGGCCTTCGTAAGAATATCTGCCACCTGATCATCAGTGCCAATATGACGGAGCCTTATTGCTCCCCTTTATACCATATCCTGAATAAAGTGTTACCTGATATCAATATGCTTGAAGCGGTCATGAAACATGAGATTCTCAGAAAGATGAATCCCACTTTGGTTGTCGCAATAGATCACGGTGGTATCCAGCACATGCCCAAACAACTAACTAAAGAGCTTCCTCAACCAAACAGCTTCACAGGAGGCCATACTAGCATTAATGCATTCAGCCTCAGCGGTGCTCAAGGAAACCGACTTCTACTTCCTGCTTATAAAGGATATCGAAGCAAAACCTAGAGATAAGGAACATCCAGATGTGTTTTTGCGATCCACCACACTGTTAGCCCAGTCTGCATCAGAGAAACCATGGAGCCTCACATTCCTGATAGTGTATCTCAGTCCATAAGTGATTGTGCCTCGGAGATATCTCAAGAGATTCTTGGCAGCAATCCAGTGTATGTGATGAGGCTTGACCATAAACTGACTCATTGTATTCACTGCAAAACATATGTCTGGACGGGAGTTCACCAAGAACATTAGTGCCCCCACGAGTTGACGATACTCGGAAGGATTTCCCAAATCAGGCCCATCAACACTTCCACATAACTTCTTGAAGTGAAGTTCCATTGGAGTAGTCACAGATTTGCAGTCCACCATCCCAAATCTTTCAAGTAGCTTCACGATGTATTTTCCTTGAGAAAGAAAAATCTCACCCGACTTTTGCTAGACCTCCAACCCTAGGAAGTAATGCATCAATCCTAGGTCTTTCATCTCGAATTCGGAAGCCAACTCCCTCTTACATTGATGAATAAGAGGGTCTGCACTTGTGAGAAAGAGATCGTCCACATAAAGTACCAAGATGAGAGGTCTGTCATTCTCAACCTTAAAATAAAGGTTCGGATCAACTTCACTTCTTGTAAATCCCAACTTCATCAGATAACTATTGATCCTCTCATACCAAGCTCGGGGAGCTTGCTTCAACCCATAGAGGGCTTTCTTCAAACTGCATACATGTGTCTAATGATCTTGAACTTCGAACCCCTTGGGTTGTTCTACATAGAATTCCTCCTTAATTGAACCATGTAAGAAGGCAGTCTTGACATCCATCTGATTTAAATTCCATCCTTGCGAGGCAGCAAGGGCTATAATCGAACGGATGGTGGTATATCAGGTAACAGGTGCAAATATCTCATCGTAGTCCACACCTTCCTTAGAAGTTTCACTGTAGCCCACAAATGTTCCTTTCTTCCTAGAAGCATCCAATTTTCTTCTCTTTTCTTTCGGCACATGAAAATATACGGGGCTACCAAAAATTATAAAGTGAGAAGCATCTGGTTTCTTACCGGTGAAAACTTCTTCGAGAGTTTTGGAGTCCAATGCTTGATGAGGGCATCTATTTTGAACATACACGATAGTGTTTGCAGCTTTAGCCCATAAGAACTTTTGAAGTCTTTGATCGTGAAGCATGGCACAAGTGGCTTCTACGATAGAACGGTTCTTCCTTTCAGCAACACCATTTTGCTCAGGAGTATATGCGGTAGTAGTCTCCCTCTTAATGCCAACTTCTCTGCAATAATTATTGAACTCATTTGATTCATATTCGGTTCCATTATTGGTCCTCAATATTTTGATCTTATTCCCCGTTTGATTTTTGAACAAAGCTTTGAAAGAACGGAACCATGAGAATTCTTTGTGAAAATTTCTAACATGAAATTCTACTGCAGTAACTGATTTATTTCTCCTACTTATTTCCCACAATAAGTTATTTACGAAACCCTTTAGTAAACATTAAAATAAATTCTACTGCAGTTATCACATAATTACATAGAGAAAATAACAATGATATACAAGCACAAGAGTCAATCACATCAACACAGTTATTTTTGGACATTGTCCCCGGAAAAACCCAATTCAGGAAAAACGGCGCAGCATATAGAGGGTTTGTATTATTCAACAAATTTCTAAATACAACTAGGGTTCCAAATCCGGTTCACCCAATCAGAGAATAAACCTGGTAGAAGTACCTCTATCCAGAGATAGATGAACAAACCCCACAGGTGACTGCGTTGTTCCTAGTGCTGGGCAGCGATGACTGCTTCAAGCTCTGCATTGGAACTGCGTCACCTCCTCTAGGAGTTGCATCACTGCGACACTGCACCACTGCATCGGAGCTCTCCCTCTGCGACAGAGCTCTCCTTCTGCGTCACTGCTCACCCTTTGCGTCACTGCATTAGAGTTCTCCCTTTGCGTCAGAGCTCTCCTTCAGCGTCATTGCTCTTCCTTTGCGTCACTGTGACATTGTGTCACTGCGTTATAGCTCTTCCTTTGCGTCACTGTGACACTGCGTCACTGTGTCACCTTGCAACTCTCCCTCTGAAATTGAAGTCCTTCTCCTTGAGAATCGATTTCCCTCTGGTTACTAAATATTTGCTCGGTGTGTCTCTAAATGATTCTCAAGTCTTCTCTTATACTTTTCCTATTGATGAATCAGTGACCGAGATTATGTCTCTAATCAACTGTTAAGATTAAACAGACTTGATCCTCGTCTCTTAGAAGCTTCTCACTCGTATCTTTATTAATACCCATTGATATTTTTATCTTCCTAAGTTTAGACTTAGGAACACATAAAAAATATTAATTATTTTAATAAATCCTCATTCGGGTGCAATTTCTTCAAATGATTTTTGGATCTTGGAGATCTCATGTGTTCGAGTCCCTCCACAAAATTTCGGAGCTAGAGCACATCCGATGCTACCCAAAATCAACACTCCCTCTTAGCGAAGAATGTGCTTTAGCAATACTTCCCAATAGAAGAATCACATTGATCCACGACATCGGTCCTCGATGCTGTTGATGCTCGGTCAACTTCCCCTCATCCATTGCACTGCTTCAACCTGTACTGCTACCCATGACACGACAACTGTCACTGCTACATTTGTACTGCAACTCTCTCTAAATATGCTGCATCATGCTTCCCATAACACTGCCACTGCTAACTGTTGCACTACAACTCCTTATACTATCTGCTTTTGCTACTGGAACAGATTCTTCACCATCCCCATCTTCTCCCTGAAGTAAATAACAAACTTTGTTCTTCCTAGAGCCTTGGTGAGAATGTCTGCCACCTTTTCTCCCGTTGGGTTGTTACCTCAACTGTATTGCCCCTCGTTGGACACATTCTCTAATAAAGTGACACCTGATATCAATGTGCTTCGACTGATCATGAAACACTGGATTCTCAGAGAGCTTGATGCAACTTTGTTTATCACACAAAATACTGGTCGCTTCCATCTTTCCCCGGAACAGATTGACAAGCAATTTCCTAAGCCATATGGCTTCGCACGAAGCTGCGCTAGCTGCCATATATTCAGCTTCAGCGGAGCTCAGAGCCACAAATTTCTGTTTCCAACTACATCAGGAGGTCATTCTTGATCCAATGTTGAAACAGTACCCAGTGGTACTTTTCCGATCTACTGAACATCTAGGCCAATTTGCGTCAGTGAACCCACTCAACCTAATGTCATTGCCTTGGGTGTACATTAGTCCATGCTCAAGTGTTCCTCGTATGTATCTGAGAATATGCTTGGCTACTTTCCAGTGCACTCCATGAACTGACTGAGGGTGTTGACAATGTAACAAATGTCCGGCCGGGTATTGACTAGATACATCAGTGTTAATTTTAGGTATTTTCTATGCTTAGAGCAATTTATTTCAATTTTCACAATTAGCTCCATATCTTTTCTAGATTAGCAATCACATTAGCATTAAAGTAAACTGCAAAGAGCATAAACATAAATCGTAGAAGACAAGCCAAGACAAGAGGACACAAGATGTGGCGCTAGCCAGGGACAAAGCCCATTGTGTGGAAAACCTTGATCAATTCTTCTTATATGTTCTTCAATAGTTTAGCACAGAGAGAGAGAGAGATAGATAGTACATTTACAACAGATGTCAAAACTTTGACTTGTCTAGATAAGAGCATAGATCATCTGTAAGAAGCTGATACATGAGATCAGTTGAAGACATGCTGCTCCAACTAATTCTCCAAGGTGACTCCACCTATCGTTGTGCTGCATTTCATCATCTTGCTGCACCTCACCGCGCTGCACCATGCTGCACCCATCATCACTATGTTTCATCTCATCATGCTTCATTAATCATGACTGTACCCATCACTGTACTGCATTATGTGCCATTGCTACACAATGTTGCCATCTTGACCAATGTGTTGGCTGCACCTTGCTTGCTTGTTGTCCCTAGCATGCTTGTTGTCCTTAGCATGCTTGCATGCTTGTTGTTGCATGCTAGTTGTCCCTTGCATGCTAGCTGTAACATTGCATGCTTGGTGTATTTGCTGCTAAGTACCATACAACTGTCCCAATGTTAGTTAGCTATCCCTTACATGCTGCTCTCCTTCGGAGACAGATGCTCCCGCTGTTTCGGCAGTTCCTAGTAGTTCTGGCAGTTCGGGCTGTTCCCGGCAGTTCTGGCAGTTTCGGTTGTTCTAGGCAGTTCCAGTAGTCCCGACAGTTCCGGCAATTTCGGACTTTTCGGCAGTTTCGACAATACCAGACTTTTCGGCAGTTCTGACTTTTCCTGCAGTTTCGGCAGTTCCGACATTTTCGACTTTTTCGGATTTTCTGGCAGTTTTGACTTTTCCGGCATTTCCAACTTTTCTAGCTTTTCCGACAGTTTCGGCTTTTTCGACAGTTTCGTCTTTTCCGGCAGTTCCGGATTTTAAGGCTTTTCTGGCAGTTACGGATTTTCCGGCATTTCCGGTATTTTTTGGCAGTTCTGGCTTTTCCAATAGTTCCGGCTTTTTCGACAGTTTCGACTTTTTCGATAGTTCTGGCCTTTCCAATTTTTCTGGCTTTTCCGACAATTCCGCCTTTTCCAGTTTTTCTAACTTTTCTGGCAGTTCTGACTTTTCTGGCAGTTCCAACTTTTCCAGTAGTTCCAGCCATTTGGCTTTTCTGGCTTTTCTGGAAGTTCTAGCTTTTCCGACTTTTTCAACAGTTCTGGTTTTACCGGCTTTTCCGAAAGTTTTGGCTTTTCTGGCAGTTCTGGCTTTTCCGGCAATTCCGGCAGTTACAGCTTTTCCGGCAATTACAGCTTTTCCAGCAGTTCCGACTTTTTTGGATGTTACGGTTTTTCCGGCAGTTACGGCTTTTTCAGATTTTCTGGCAGTTCAGGCTTTTCTGACATTTCTGGATTTTCCGATAGTTTCGGCTTTTCCGGCAGTTCCAACTTTTCTGGCCTTTCCAACAGTTGTGGCTTTTCTAGGAATTCCGGCTTTCTGCCCTCTAGATTAGGGCAACGTTATTCCTTAGGATCTCTCCTCCTACTAAAACCAAAATACAAGTAGAGAGAGGAAGAGATCCCAAGTGTGTTGAAGTGACTTGAAGGCCACCTCTATTTATACTAAAACGTTGAGCACATGTGGGTTTTAGTTGGTTGTTGGCTGACCTCGACGAATTGTTTTATAACGCAAATAAATTCATAACTCCATGAATACTTATCAGAATCAGATGATCTTTAGATCAATCCCACACCTCTCAATGAGAGGGATCTAAGAAAAATATCAGCTGCCATAATAAGATGACCCACATGGAGTTTGGCTCTAGTTGCCAATTTTAACACTCCCTCTCAACTAGGGAGAACTTCATCTGTTGATCCATATGTCCGACTGTACTATCCCTGCCATCAGTGCCGTGCACTACTCTGCTTTACTCTGATCCGCTGAGCTTTGCTCTACTTTGATCTGCTGAGCTTTGCTCTGCTGAACTATGAAGAAGAAGAATTGATTGAGAATGTCTCATACCATTCTCTACTGGCCCGAAGTCAGTTTCATCTGAAAAAAGTGTCACATCACTCTTACTGACCCGAAGTCAGTTTTATTGATCCCAGATCAATATCACAAGAATGTCTCAAACCACTCAAACTGATCCCAGATTAGTTTCATTGATCCCAGATCAATGTCACAAGAGAGTGTCTCAAACCACTCATACTGATCCCTGATAAGTTTCATTGATCCCAGATCAATGGAGGTCATCCTGGCATAGGGATTATGGTAGATACAGTGATGCGTCCATCGATAGTACTACTATGGTCCCTATCCTCATTTCCCTGCTCATTGATCAGATGAGAGGTACTTCCCATGAGTCCCAGGCTGCATGGGTAGGATGCCTCGATAGGAGAACTAATCATCCTGTCCACAGGAGAACGAATCATCTTGTCAGTGGATGCCATAGAGAACTAATCATCCTGTTCCACAGTTGCCACAGAGAACAAATCATCCTGGCCCACATGAGAACTAATCATCCTGTTCTAGTGTCGCCACGAAGAATAAATCATCTTGGCCCACAGGAGAACTAATCATCTTGTTCCATAGTTGCCACGGGAGAACTAATCATTCCAGCCCACAAAAGAACTAATCATCCTGTTCATAGCGCACCACCAGGGGAGGGTGAATCGCCCTGTAGTCGTATGTTGCTCCAGTAAGTACCCCAAGCCCCCCAGAGCTCCCAGAGTACAATGCATGCAACATGTAGCACCCTTATAAGAAGGTCTCTCAACGACTCCAAGTCGTTCGGGAAAGTCACAGATTTGACCTTTCCCCGGGGCTTTGACAAAATGTCTGAGACCTGTACATCAGTTTCAATGTGATGGAGCCTCCTCGCTCATCGACTTACCATATCGTAGATAAGTTAGTATCTGATGTCTATCTGCTGGAGCAATCATCGAATACGAGATTCCTTAATAATCGAATCCCCCCTCTGGTTGTCACAGAGAATCACAGTGGTATTCATCATGTGTACAAACAGCTCACTTAACAGCTTCTGCAACCATGCAACTTCACACGAGATCATACTCGTAGCTATGTATTCGGTCTCGGCGGTGCTTATAGCAACCGACTTTTGCTTCTTGCTCATCCATGATATCGAAGCAGAATCCAAAGAGAACCAGCACTGAGAAGTGCTCTAGTGATCCTCCACATTGCGTGCCCAGTTAGCGTTCGAATAATCATGCAGTTTCATATTTCCGGTAGTGTACCTCAATCCATGAGATTGTGCCCCAAAGATATCTCAGAAGATTCTTGGCACCAATCTAGTGAGGCTCAACCAAATATGAGCTCACCATGCTAACTGCAAAACATATGTCCGGACGAATGTTCACCAAGAACATCAACGCGAATGAGTTTATGAAACTTAGAGGCATTTCCCAAATCTGGTTCGACATCACTACCATATAACTTCTGAAAGTTAAGATCCTCGAGGTAGTCATAGGCTTGCAGTTTATCATTCCACATCCGGAATCCAACTCCCTCTTACTTCTGCAAATGAGAAGGTCTGCACCTGTCAGAAATAGGTCACCCTCATAAGGTAATGGTTTGGATCAGTTTCACTCCTAGTGAATCTCAGCTTCATCAGACAGCTATCAATCCTCTCATACTATGCTCGGGGTGTTTTGCTTCAAGCCATAGAGGGCTTTTTTCCACCTGTACACATGAGATTCCCGATCATGAATCTCAAACTCCTCGGGTTGTTCCAAACATGTGGACCTGCTGCATGAGGGGAATGGCCCCCTTATAAGATTTTCCTTCGGTACATCTTAGACATGTACCTTCATGCTTTACTTGAATTCAGACATCCCTATCACCATTTGACTCACATCAGGTAGGGCCCCATAGGTAGACCTCCGATGTTATAGATGCGATATGTTAATTGACATGATTGCCAATGGACCATCCTGCAACTTGATACAAATTGCCAACTCTGAACCCATGAGAAAAAGCATCTTTGAAAGTTGTATTTTTTAACACATAGCTTTCCATCGATGAATGCCAACCTAAAACCTTTGACTTCCATTTCCGAGATGGACACCAGGTTCTTCTTGCGATCAGGTACATAAAAGAGATTTTGTAAATGAATCAAGTTACCCTTATTCAATTGAGAGTTAACATTCCCTACACCCTTTTTGTGATAGGTGGCATCGGCTCGAAGTATAATCCCACAATTGTTTCCATCTCTACCAAATTAGAGAGTGCACCCATCTATCCGATGAAGTGCCTTGAAGCACTACAATCTATAAGCCAGATTCTCAAAGAATTTGAAGGAGTGGGCCAATACAAGATAACACTTCTTTATCTTATCAGAAATAACATTTGATTCTTCATACTTGGGGTTCCTTGCTTTCTATGAAGAGTCGGCCATTTCCTTGATGACTTGCATTACCTGTCATTCCTTTGATCATTGAAGATGTCCCTAGAATGATTGTTATCATCATCAAGTGATGTGTCCCTGCCATTCAGACACTCCTTCGCATAATGGCCGAACTATTTATCTGCCTTTCCTTCCACCCTGAGATCTGGTCTTCCAATGAAATGATATTTAGGTAGGCCATATTCCACTGCGCCATTTTGATAATATTCTCTGCTTCGACTTCAGCCTTGGTAAATTTGAAGAGGGATGAGGAATCCACTGATCCTTTTGTCCTTTCCCAACTGTCTTCGGTGATTGCTCTTTCACTCTTGCTTGGGCATTATCTTCACCTCAACTCTGATACCATGTTAATTTTAGGTATATTCTATGCTTAGAGCAATTTATTTCAATTTTCACAGTTAGCTTCATATCTTTTTTAGATTAGCAATCACATCAGCATTAAAGTAAACTGCAGATAGAACATAAACATAAATTGTAGAAGACAAGCTAAGACAAGAGGACACAAGATGTGGCACTAGCCAGGGACAAACTCCAATGTGGGGAAACCCTTGATCGATTCTTCTTATATGTTCTTCAATAGTTCAACAAAGAGGGAGAGAGAGAGAGAGATAGTACGTTTACAACAGAATTCAACACTTTGACTTGTCTAGATAAGAGCATAGATCATCTGGAAGAAGATGATACATGAGATTAGTTGAAGACATGCTGCTTCAACTAATTCTCCAAGGTGACTCCTTCACCTATTGTTGTGCTGCATTTTGTCATCATGCGGCACCTCATTGCGCTGCACCATGCTACAACCATCATCACTATGTTGCATCTCATCACGCTTCATTAATCATGACTGTACCCATCATTGTACTGCATTATGTGCCATTGCTGCACCATGTTGCCATCTTGACCTATGTGTTGGCTGCACCTTGCTTGCTTGTTGTCCCTTGCTTGCTTGTTGTCCTTAGCATGCTTGTTGTCCTTAGCATGCATGTTGTTGCATGCTAGTTGTCCCTTGCATTCTCGCTGTAACATTGCATGCTTGGTGCATTTGCTGCTAAGTACCATACAACTGTCCCAATGTTAATTAGCTGTCCCTTGCATGCTGCTCTCCTTTGGAGACAGATGCTTCGGTTGTTTCAACAGTTCTCGACAGTTTTGGTAGTTCCAACTATTCCCGGTAGTTCCGGCAGTTTTGGTTGTTCCAGGTAGTTCCAACAGTCTCGACAGTTTCAGCTTTTCCTGCAGTTCTGGCAGTCCCGGTAGTTCTGGCTTTTCTGGCAGTTCCGAGATTTCCAGCAGTTCCGACAGTTTTGACATTTTCGGCGTTTTCGGATTTTCCGGCTTTTCTGGTAGTTCCAGCTTTTTTGGCATTTCTAGCTTTTTTGGCTTTTCCGGCAGTTCCAGTCTTTTGGCTTTTCTGACTTTTTTGGCAGTTCCAACTTTTCCGTCTTTTCTGGCTTTTCCGGCAGTTCCGATTTTTTTCGGCAATTCCTGCTTTTGTGGCTTTTTTGGTAGTGCCGACTTTTTCGGCTTTTCCAGCAATTCTGGCTTTTTCGGCTTTTTTGGCAGTTCTGGCTTTTTTGGCAGTTCCGGTTTTCCTGCAATTCCGGTTTTTCCGGCTTTTCCAGCAATTCCGTCTTTTCCGGCAGTTCCGGCTTTTCCTGCAATTTCGGTTTTTCCGACTTTTCCAGCAATTCCGGCTTTTCCGGCAGTTCTGGCTTTCTGCCCTCTAGATCAGGGCAACGTTATTCCTGAGGATCTCTCCTCCGACTAAAACCCAAAGACAAGTAGAGAGAGAAAGAGATCCCAAGTGTGTTGAAATGACTTGAATGCCACCTCTATTTATACTAAAATGTTGAGCATATGTGGGGTTTATTTGGTTGCTAGCCGATCTTGACAAATTGTCTTATAACGCAAATAAATTCATAATTCCATTAATACTTATCGAAATTAGATGATCTTTAGATCAATCCTACACCTCTCGATGAGAGGGATCCAAGAAAAATATTAGCTGCCATAAATAAAATGACCCACATGGAGTTTGGCCCTAGTTGCCAATTTTAACACTCCCTCCCAACTAGGGAAAATTCCATTCGTTGATGCATATGTCCGACTATACTATCTCTGCCATCAGTGCCTTGCACTGCTCTGCTCTACTGAACCATGAAGAAGAAGAATTGATCGAGAATGTCTCATACCATTCTCTACTAACCCGAAGTCAGTTTCATCTGAAGAGATTGTGTCACACCACTCTTACTGACCCGAAGTTAGTTTTATTGATCCCAGATCAATATCACTAGAGTGTCTCAAAGCACTCATACTGATCCTAGATCAGTTTCATTGATCCTAGATCAATGTCACAAGAGAGTGTCTCAAACCACTCATACTGATCCTAGATCAGTTTCATTGATCCCATATCAATGGAGGTCATGCTAGCATAGGGAGTATGGTAGATACAGCGATGTGTCCATCAATAGTACTACTGTGGTCCCTATCCTCATTTCCCTGCTCATTGATCAGATGAGAGGTACTTCCCATGAGTCCCAGACTGCATGGGTAGGATGCCTCGATAGGGGAACTAATCATCCTGTCCACAGGAGAACAAATCATCCTATCAGTGGATGCCACGGAGAACTAATCATCCTGTTCCACAGTCGCCACGGAGAACAAATCATCCTAGCCCATAGGAGAACTAATCATCCCGGCCCACAGAAGAACTAATCATCCTGTTCATAGCGCACCACTAGGGGAGGGTGAGTCGCTCTGTAGTCATATATTGCTCCAGTAAGTACCCCAAGCCCCCCAAAGCTCCTAGAGCTCAATGCATGCAACATGCAATATCCTTATAAGAAGGTCTTTCAACGACTCCAAGTCGTTCAGGAAAGTCACAGACTTGACCTTTCCCCAGGGCTTTGACAAAATGTCTGCGACCTGTACATCAGTCTTAATGCGATGGAGCCTCCTCGCTCATCGACTTACCATATCGCAGATAAGGTAGTATCTGATGTCTATCTGCTGGAGCAATCATCGAATACGAGATTCCTTAATAATCGAATCCCCCCTCTGGTTGTCACAAAGAATCAGAGTGGTATTCATCATGTGTACAAACAGCTCACTTAATAGCTTCTGCAACCATGCAGCTTCACACGAGATCATACTCGTAGCTATGTATTCGGTCTCAGCGGTGCTTATAGCAATCGACTCTTCCTTCTCATCCATGATATCGAAGCAGAATCCAAAGAGAACCAACACAGAGAAGTGCTCTAGTGATCTCCACACTGCCTGCCCAGTCAGCATTCGAATAATCACGCAGTTTCATATTTCCGGCAGTGTATCTCAATCCATGAGAGATTGTGCCCCAAAGATATCTCAGAAGATTCTTGGCATCAATCCAGTGAGGCTCAACCAAATATGAGCTCACCATGCTAACTGCAAAACATATGTCTAGACGGAAGTTCACCAAGAACATCAACACGAATGGTTGACTATGAAACTCAGAGGCATTTCCCAAATTTGGTCCGACATCACTACCATATAACTTCTGAAAGTTAAGATCCTTGAGGTAGTCACAGGCTTGCAGTTTATCATTCCACATCCGAAATCCAACTCCATTAGTCCATGCTCGACTGTTCCTCGTATGTATCTGAGAACATGCTTGGCTACTACCCAATGCACCCTCTTTGGTTCCACCATGAACTGACTGAGGCTGTTGACAACGTAACAAATGTCCGGCCTAGTATTGACCAGATACATCAGGGACCCTATGAGCTGCCTATACAAGGTGGGATCGACTTCTTTATCTTCGGATGCATCAGGGTCCCTATGAGTTGCTTGTACAAGATGGGATCGACTTCTTTATCTTTGGATGCATCAATCTTCTTCTAGTTGGTGAGCATTGGAGTAGCCATAGGTCTACAGTCTTGCATTTTGAACCTTTTCAAAATCTCTGTAGCGTATGTCCCTTGCCCAAGGAAAACTTCACCCTTCTGTTGCCAAACTTCCAACCCTAGGAAATAATGCATTTGTCCCAAATCCTTCTTGTCGAATTCTGTGGCTTGGTTCTCCTTGCAATCTTTGATGAGCCTGTCAGAAAGAGATCATCCACATATAAAACTAGGATTAGAGGCTCATTCTCTGCAACCAGATAATAGAGGTTAGGATTTGTGTTACTCTTGACGAATTCCATCTTCTGTAAGTAGCCATCAATTTGACCGTACCATGCTCTAGGTGCCTGTTTAAGCCCATACAAAGCTTTCTTCAACTTGAATACATGAGATTTCTTCTTATGTTTCTCAAAACTCTCTGGTTGTTAAATGTATACTTCTTCTTCTGTCACCCCGTTCAAGAACGTCGTCTTGACATCCATCTGGTGAATCTCCCACCCCATCTGTGCTGCAAGGGATATCACAGATCTAATAGAAGTATACCTGGCTACTGGGGCGAAGGTTTCTTTGTGGTCTATCCCTTCCTTCTGAGCAAACCCCTTAGCAAGAGTCCTGTTTTGGACATACACTGACGTGTTGCATGCTTATGCCCATAGAAACATGGGCACATCCTGATCATACAACATCTCCTTGGTTGCTTCAACAATAGTCTGGTTCTTCCTTTCTGCTACTCCATTCTGCACCGGATTATAGGAGGCTATCCACTCCCTTATGATGTTTTCCCTTGGGCAAAAATTAGTGAAGTCCTTGTCGATGTATTCTTCACCATTGTCTGAGCTCAATATCTTTATCTTCTTTCCTGTCATATTCTCAACTAGAGCCTTGAACTCTTTGAATCGATTGACAACCTCATCCTTGGTTTTTATAAAGTAGATCCAAGTCTTTCTGGAATGGTTATCAATGAAGATGACGAAGTATTCAACACCACTTAGAACCTTTGTGGACATGGGTCTGCAGATATCTGAGTGTATCAATCCCAGAACACTCTTAGCCCTATTGTTGCTTCTGGAAAATGTTGCCTTGGCATACTTGCGTAGTGCGCATCCTCTGCATACATCATCTTGTTTAGTACTTAATTTTGGAACTCTTGATACTATTTTTCAGAGAATTCTTAGAGCCCCATGGTATAAGTGTCCCATCCTCCTGTGCCATAGTTCATTCAAATCTTTTTCCCCACTATTGCCTATCAGTGCCATTGGAGATTCTAGTTGTAACCTATACAGCTTATTACTTCTGACTCCAATCTGGGCCTTCTCTTTCCAACTCGGGTGTTTGACATATACTTTCTCCTTAATGAAGAAAACATCATAACCCTTGTTTTGAAGCTGAGATACAGAGAGTAAGTTCATCCCCAATCCTGGCACATACAGCACATTGGTTGCTTGAAGCCGATCCCTTGCTTCTGTTTGAAAGACTACAATACCTCTTCCTATAGGGTTACATTTTGACTTATTTCCCATGGTGATCTGGAAGTTCATCCCTTCTTCCTGATAATTCGAAAACATTCTCGTATTCCTGTCATATGCCAGGAAGCTCCACTATCTATATACCAAACCTCAGAGGAGGTAGAACTTGCTAGGCAAGCGACTTCTTCTTCTAGTTTGGAAGCTAACATAGAATAATCATGATCCATATTCTTCGTGCTCTCTTCTTTCTTTGGAGATCTGTGTGAGTCCCTCTGAGTTGATGTGTCGACATCATGCTCCTGACTCATAGCAGATTCTTCAATCCTGTTGCTTGATCTCTGCTCTGATACCATGTGAAAATTTCTAACACGAAATTCTATTGTAGTAACTGATTTATTTCTCCTACTTATTTCCCACAATAAGTTATTTACGGAACCCTTCAGTAAACATTAAAATAAATTCTACTGCAGCTATCACATAATTACATAAAGAAAATAACAGTGATATACAAGCACAAGAATCAATCACATCAACACAGTTGTTTTTGGACAATTGTCGCCGCAAAAACCTAATTCGGGAAAACCAATGCAACATATAGAGGGTTTGTATTATTAAGCAGATTTCTGAATAAAACTACGGTGCCAAATCTGGCTTACCCGATCAGAGAATAAACCCGATAGAAGTACCTCTATCCAGAGACAAATGAACAAACCCCATAGGTGGTTGGGTCATTCCCAGTGCTGGGCAGCGATGGCTGCTCCAAGCTCTGCGCTGGAACTATGTCACCTACTCTAAGAGCTACGTCACTGCGACACTGCATCACTGCATTGGAGCTCTCCGTCTCTATCATTGCGTCAGAGCTCTCCTTTTGCATCACTGCTCTCCCTCTGCGTCACTGCGACACTGCGTTAAAGTTCTCCCTCTGCATCACTGCGACACTGCATCACTGCATCGGAGCTCTCCGTCTCTATCATTGCGTCAGAGCTCTCCTTTTGCATCACTACTCTCCCTCTGCGTCACTGCGACACTGCGTTAAAGTTCTCCCTCTGCATCACTGCGACACTGCGTTAGAGTTCTCCCTCTGCGTCATTGCGACACTGCGTTAAAGTTCTCCCTCTGCGTCACTGCGACACTGCGTTAGAGTTCTCCCTTTGCGTCACTGCGACACTGCGTCAGAGCTTTGCCTCTTTTTTCACCCTGCAACTCTCCCCCTGAAATCGAACTCCTCCTTGAGAATCGATTTCCCTCGGGTTACTGAGTATTTACTCAGTGTCTCCAAATGACTCTCAAGTCTTCGCTTATACTTTTCTTGTTGATGAATCAACGACCAAGATTAAGTCTCTAATCAATATAAGATTAAAACAAACTTGATCCTTGTCTCTTAGAAACTTCTCACCCATATCTTTATTAATACCCATTAATATTTTTATCTTTCTAAGTTTAGACTTAGGAACACATTAAAAATATTAATTATTTTAATAACTCCTCATCCCGGTGGAATTTTTCCAAACAATTTTTGGGTCTTGGAGATCTCATGTGTCCTAGTCCCTCCACAAAATTTTAGAGCTAGAGCACATGCGATGCTACCCAAAATCAACATACTTAATCCTTCTTCTTCAAGAAATATAACCAAGTCTTGCAAGAGAAATCATCCATAAATATAGCATAATATAAATATCCTCCCAAAGAGTTCACATGCATCTTACCGGATAGATCAAAATGAACCAATTGCAATATGTCGGTAGTCTTGCTATCACTAGAGGGGAATGGTCCCCTTGTATGCTTTCCTTAGGCACACCCTTGACAAACACCTTCATGTTCTGCTTTAAATTCGGGCATACCTATCACCATCTTGCTTACATCGAGTAGAGCCTTATAATGTAGATGGGAAAACCTTTAGTGCCATAATTCAGATTGAAGTGATGTGTTGCAAGACGTAGCTCCCAATGGACTTCCTCCAACTTGATATAGGCTATCAACCTTGAATCTAAGTGTAAATGCATCTTTGAAATTTTTATTCCACACACGTACCTTTCCATTGATGAATGCCACTTTGAATCCTTTGTCCTGCATTGTCGAGATAGATACCAGGTTCTTCTTTAGATCTGGTACATACAATACTTCTTGTGGTTGAATGGTGTTACCTTGATTTAATTGAAAAGTAACATTCCCAACTCCCTTCACGGGATAGGTGGCATTGTCTCCAAGGATAATTTCCAAATTTGTATCCTTTTCAATCAGATTTGAAAGAGCTTCCTTATACCTAGTGAAGTGCCTTGAGGCACCACTATCAATCAACCAATTTCCCAAAGTGTTCGGAGGAGATGTAGTAGAGAGGGCAGATATAAGATAAAATTCTTTTTGCTTGTTATCAACAACATTAGATTCATCATACTTGGAGTTTCTTGATCTCTTGGGAGGGAGACCTTTTTCCTTTGTTGTTGAATCCGCCATTCCTTTCATTGTTGTTTCCCTTGAAATTGTTGTTGTTGTGGTTGTCATCATCATGAGGTGTATCCCTTCTATTAGAACACTCCCTAACATAGTGGCCAAATTTGTTACAAATGAATCATTTTCCCTTCCTTCCATTCTTGAAATCTGATCTTCCTTGAGATTGGTTCTTTGAACCTGTATCGTTCTTCTTTTTAACATGAGCAGAGAATGCAGTAGGATCATTCCTATTTGAAGTCATATGTAGTTCCATCATCCTTGTTTCTTCTTGAGAACATCTATTCAGCAATTCTTCAAAACCCGGAATCTTGTCATTGTTAAGAATAGTAGTGTTGAAAATGTGCCATTCACGAGGGAGTCTTCCAAGGGCAATGAGAGTAAGCTCCCTATCAACAATAGCTTCTCCAATCAAAAGAAGATCATTTTTGATCTCAGTAATCCTCATGAAGTAGGATTGACTATCTTCATCTCTTCCCTTCTTTATGTCCTTCAATTTGTTCTTGAGAAAGAGAACTTGGTTTGCATTGCTAACTTTGAACATGCCAATCAACCTGTCATATATCTCCTTTGATGTGTTGAAATCGGAGACATAAGCAACTAAATGCTTATGAACAGAGTCCTTGATGATCTTCTTTGCTTTGACTTCACACTTCTTGTACTTTGTCTTAGCAGCAACCGGTGCATTAAAAGGAGGATCAATAATTTTTCCCTGCACATATTCCATAACATCTTGCTCTTCTAAATTCAAATCAAGAGACATCTTCCATGCATGATAATAAGACTTATCATGAAGCTTGTCATCAGACTTGAAGTAGGATGTGGAGGCCATTGCATCCTGTCTTCGTGATTGCTCTTTTCACTCTTGCTTGAGCTTTGTCTTGACCTCAACTTTGATCCCATATTAATTTTAGATAACAATGGTATGTTCTATGCTTAAGAGCAATTTTACTTCAATTTTCTTATTAGCCTAATATCAATATCTAGATTAGAAATCACATCAACATGATAGTAAAATGCAGATAGAACATAAACAATAATAGTAGAAGACAAGCCAAGACAAGAGGACACCAGATATGGCACCGACTAGGGAGAAACCCCAATGTAGGGAAACTCTTTGATCAATTCTTCTTATTATTCTTCAAAAGTTTAGCAGAGAGAGGGAGTACAATATGCAATATTCACTTGCCCAATCACAGTGAAATATGTCCCAACAAACAATAGCTACAGAAAGCCCTAACCAAAAAGTCAACGCTGGTCAGCAAGGTAGAATTTGACCTCCAAAACAACTCAGTCAAACTTGGTCAACTCGGCCTCCAACAACGAGTCAAATCAGTACAAAAATAATCTGAAAATATCCAGTCAAACTTGGTCAACAAAAGTCAATGCTGTAGTCAAACCCTTCTGCAGTCAACACTGGTCAAACAGTGCGGTCTGCATCATTTCTGTGCCTAGAAATGCGCCCTGCCCAAACAGAGATAACCCTCACAAAACTGCTATCAAATAGGTCAACGTTGCTGGTCAGCGTTGGTAAAAAACCCTTCTTGCAACTTTGTCAACGCAGGAACAAAACTGCCCTTCTTCGCATAGGTGGAGAGCTGCCTCAGAAATCTGTACCCAATCAATGAAGTAGAGAGAGATATGTGAGTGAGTGAAGTGTCTAAATGGGGAGGAGGTACCTTATATTTATATGCAAACGTTGAGGATGAATAAACGTGACTGTTGGGCTTCTGAGCCTACATTAGTTTGCTGGCCAACCATGACATTTTGTCCATAAACAAAATAAATTCATAATTCCATTTGTACATGTCAGAATGAGATGATCTTTAGATCAATCCTACATCTCTTGGAGAGAGGAATCCAATAAAAATATCTGCTACATCATATGTGCTATCCAAGTTGAGGTTTGGCCCTAGTTGCCAAATTTAACACTTTCACATGGTTATTGATGAGGTTATCCAAAATATTCACAGCACAAGTTACGTGAGCAAGGTCAAGGAGACAACTACGATCTTCATAAGCACACCTTAATATGTCGATTTGTACTTCATGCGACCTATAAAACCTCAACATGAATTCCATATCCATGCCCTCCAACATGTTTTGAAAAGATTCTACATATTCCACCACTTTCTTTTGCAGCTCTTGAATCTCTTGTTTATTGATTTTTTCAAATATACGACCAAGAGAAATCTCCATTTTCTATGTTTTTGCATGTTAAGATTATAATAGAGTCACTAGGGTGAATTGAAGTGCCTTGATAGATGCTTGCTTCACCCTACAAGCATTAACTTTAAAGTTCAATGAAGAACTAGGGCTTCGTTCTTCCAGTGGAGTCGCTAATAATGATATGTTGATATGTTGTACGAGGATCAAAACACACGTCTCGTGTCCTGGCAACGACGCCAAAATGTTACCGCTAATACTAGAAGGGGACCTAAAGGGGATCCCTAAATGGCAACTGCTAGGCCAAGGGCAGCAAATGGAGACCTAGTCCACTGTCACCTCAGCTAAGGCTCCCTTCTTTTAATGGACTTTGACCGATGGGAGGAGGCCTGGTATGTATGGAGTGACCAATGAAGGATAAATCAATGGATATGAGTGACCCAAGAAACCCTTTCCTAGAAGATTTTGAAGGATGGAGCTTGCTTGCTTTCTAAGCAAGGTACTATGTATCTTAGGGAAAGGAAGAGAGGATTTGAGGGTTAGGTTTATGGGATAAGCCTTGTGAAGGAGTTTCCCAATCCCTAAAATCCTTGATAGAATTGGAATCCTGGATGGTTCTTGAAGAATGGTCTTCCAAAGGAACGGGGCCAAGTTGACCCAGTCTAGGGTATGAGGAAAGAAAGTAGCAGCCAATGATATTCTTACCCTAGACAAGGTGGGGAAAGGATCAAAGAAAGTGGTTTTACTCAAAGGTGTTGTTTTTACCCTACGAGGTACTAGCCTTGGGGATGGCAGAGAAAGTTTTGATCCTGGAGCTAAGGTTTGGCTTTTCTCCCATCTCCACCTTCGGAATGTCTTCAAAATTGGAGGAGAGCTAGAGGGAAGGACAGTGCAGGAGACCCTAGGAGATCGAATTTTTTTTATGGCTAGCTTGTCGGAAAAGGCTAGCTTGTCAGGAAATTGATGCCCTAGGTACCCCAATGTGGCTAGACCTGGAAGGAGGTGAAAGAATATGAGATTTAGTGACCACCCTTGATAGATCAGTGCCTTAATTGTTGGGAGAATAGAGTCTATGATGAATATGAGTAGGATTTCTTGGTTCCCAGTCAAGGAGACCTCACAATCACTTCACTTGCCTTCTAGGTTGAGAAGAAGCAACCTTGCAGCTTTTATACTTCGATGTGCAAAAGGAATGGCTTTTCAAGGTCGAATCCGTTGATAGAATTACCCCTAGGAGTTTTCGCTCCTATTACATGGCGCATACATTGAGATATGCTATAAGAGGCAAATTCCATAAATTTAAGCAGTAAATGCATGCAACAATGAGTCCTAGAACAATGAAAATCCCAATCTAATGTATATGACAAAAGTAAACAAGAATAACATAAAAAAGCACATACTTACATGTAATAGAGTATATCCAACCATTCACAATTGACAATAGAGAAGCTTCAAGAGAAGATAAACCAATATCCACACATCAAAAGTCATCCATGTAGCTCCAATTCATCCTCTAGAAAAAGCGCGAAAATTTAAAAAAAGGTAAGAGATCCAAACCAAAGTGATGATGAGCAAATGAGCTCATCCCACTTGTATTTATACACAAATTAGGAGTTCGAATTAGCCTCCTTGGCCCACATAAGCCCCAAAAATAAAATAATGTGCTAATATTCTAACTTTTCGTGACAAGCCCACCAAACTAGCTCATAAGTGAAAAAGTAAGCCTCTCAAGAGGTCAAATAAAAATATATGCATGTCCTAGGGCCCTCTAAGAGGCCTAATGAGGTCCATGGGTGCCACAATGAAGAATAGGACCCTCAAAAGCAGTGGACAAGGGGTTGGCCCTTTGTAATAACCTGTGGTGCTCCAAATGACCTGTGGGGGCACACAAGTGTTCTCATGGGTCTCCAAACAAATCAAAGATGCCTATAGATCATCTGCAAGGGCTAGGATGATTGTGTAGGTAATGCCACATCATCGTGCAAGTCTTGCATCATTTGCCAAGTGTATGGTGTAGATCTGGGGCCAGTTGGGCATAATGGATCAGGCACATCTTCCTTGTCCAATAAGTGAACCACGAGCAATCTCTGAATAGTTGTGGGGATCCATGGAGTGCAGTCTGCTGCTGTGGAGGCCCATGGCTCTCAATGCTCACCCTACATGTGCCAATGTAGCCCTCTGGAGGATTAGGACCCCGTATAGGGAGACCAAACCCAAGATGGAAGCCATTTGTAATATTGCATAAGATCTAATGTGTCCCGTAGCCTTCCAGCACAACAAGTCATTAGAGAAATCAAGTAAATGAGCTTACCTAATCATGGACCACAGGTGGGGACTTCATAATGGTCTGCCCTTCCATAATGGGCTTCGGGATGTTCCAATGTCTCCTACAATCCAAATAGGGTTAACCAATAATCCTGTTAGGTGTTTCCTACTTCTAAAGGGGATAATATCCAAGTTTCATCCCTCAAAAGGTGGTGGCATGCGACAAATAAGTGAATGAAGTAGGGGATGAGAAGGGGCAGCCTTGGGTCACATGATGGGGTACAAGGGTAGCAATAAGAGGGAAGCCCACACTTGGGTTTATAATGTATAGGAGGGAGCAATCGTGGTACATGAGGTGCCCCGATCTTGATCCTTCCACCCTTCTTTTGTGCCTTTTTCCATTTTATGATTTGTTTTGATTAAATGCTCTGGGCTCAAGGGGTTAGAGCATGATGTATAAGATATAGCAGCGAATTCCCCCTTTTAAAGTGGGGCAGTTCATTGCCTACCAGGGGTTGGGACAGTGATGGGTTCCTATATGATGAAAAAAGCTCATAGAACCTGTAGGAACCAGGGTGATGGCCATGATGATGGGGTAGAGCTCATGTATTGGATTTTTCCCATGTGTTAAATGTTTTTGTCTCTGCCACCTTATGCATTTTGTGGTAATTTTCCTGTTGAATGTGGCCACATATGCTTTTAACTTTGTTTTCAGCTGCATCAACCTTCGAGCTTCATTCTAGGCCATGACCCAAGGTGTGGGCAAGGGGAAGGGGCAAGCTAACCCTATGTGGGCCGAATGGAGGAATGTGGACCCAGGCGGGAAAAAATGATGAATAGGGTAACAATGAATGGAAAGAGGGTAATATAAGTGGATAAGGGAGTGGGACCACGCAACCAAAATTGGGTTTCCCTTGAAATACCATCCCTCGGACCAAATGGTCAATAAAAGAGATCCCACGGGACTAGAATCCAAGGTTAATTCCTAAAAGGGGTCTAGGGGACAAAAGCACAGACCTAGCCCATTCTTTCCGCTGAATCCCCCCATTAATCCATGCCCAGAAGTGTCCATGATAAACAAACTACAATATTGAATTTCCAAATCACAACGCATACCTTCATATTCGGGAGGCCCACCTTCAAACATACGATCATGGCAGATGGGCGAGGGACCACGTGGCTGGCTCAGGTGGCGGAGATATGGCATAATGAGCTAGCTGGTGGCTGCAAGGCACTGCTGGCTGGCAGCTGAGGACCATCTTGAAGAAAAATTTTCTCCTAGGGATATTACCCACAAAATGGTGGGTAAGAGGGTTAATTGTATCTATTCGTCCTCATATGAATAGAGGAGAGGACACTTGAATTCTCATCATCCCTTGGATATTTTAGCCTCTCTTAGGATAATTTCGGCTTGTTTCTCTTGTGGATGAATTTGGATCTATGAAAGAATTTTGATATTTGGAACTATTGTCTTGGATAAATGGATGGAATTTCATGCATGTTATCTTATAAGTGAACATTTGTTGGATAAATCTTTTCTTTATGTCTAATGTATGGAATATATTGAAAGAAGTGTTTTCTATTGTGCCCTAATTTATTGAAAATGTATTTGGTAGAATATGGATATCATTATTGCATGCATTACTCATGAATAGCATGTGAATGATAATCCTTTGATTAGCTCTCCCTTGAAACTTTTCGATCCATTGCATAGGTAATCACAAGGGTTTTTGATGCTAGGGCATCAATTGTCCTTCCTCCTTAGCAACTTTTAGCTATCTAATCAACTCATAAACTCCATTCTCGGAGCTAGGCACTAGCCCTTTGTCACTTGTTTATCAAATCAGTTTTTATCCATAAATATTTTTTCCTTTGTCCTACCTAATTCAACCCCTTTAGGCCAAGTGTCCAAGGTAGGGCTTGGTGCGAATTTCTACACAAGTAAAACTACACAAATTTAATAGGTTGAGTCACCGAGAGGCTACAAGTCACGTGGAGAGGACAAACTAGGTGGCAACCCCACTTTTTCCTCTTGTTTTGCAAGTGGATTGCTTCGAACAGTTGAACCATTCCATAAGGGAGCTTCAAATTTGGGGAAAGCTGGTATTCACTACTCACTCAACCTAAAGACCGGCAAATGCCTTACAAGAGGGCCACTTCTAGTTGAGTTTGAAAGTTGGAGAAGGTGCTAAGTCAATAGTGGGGGCAAAAATTCTCTTCCAAGAGATCACACCCATTCCCTTGTTCATATATAGGATCGACTTAAGAAGGTGCAAGTTTCACACCTTGGCAAAGGTGAGGAAAGTTGGGCACAAGATATTAATCCAACAACCACTCTTATTTACAAAAATTTATAACTTTTTCCTTTTCAGCCTTAGTGTAGCATTTATTTACTTGCTGATTTTTAATTGATCTTATCATACTGGCAAGATAAAACCTTGGAGAACTTGAATTTATTGCTAGTTCTAGTCTGAGGATAGACACATGGTTATGTTGAGTACATTTTACACTTGTTAATATTTTGCTGATTTGAACTTGTTTGTTGGCTGTACTTGCATAAATCTGCAACAAAAACCAAAGATTCACATTCTCAATTTTC
This sequence comes from Pinus taeda, assembly GCA_000404065.3. Lineage (NCBI taxonomy): Eukaryota > Viridiplantae > Streptophyta > Pinopsida > Pinales > Pinaceae > Pinus > Pinus taeda. Next base: position 27,841 of record APFE030657590.1, read on the forward strand.
AAATAGCTAAGCCGTTATTGAAGTCTTATTCCATGGCTATATTACTTTACACTTGCTGATTTATATTTTTAGATTCAAGTTTTTAAGGTTCAAGCCATAAGTAAATCATATTTTAAATGTAGAAATTATCTAGGTGCTTGGCCTAGAAGAATACACTCTCAATTCTCATAAAAAACAATTTCTAGCTTGTTGGAAATTGATTTTTTCTGCTTTTACAGATTGATAAGTTAGTTCTAAGGGCTCATTTAACACCCTGTAATTTCCTCATATATGTTGGAAATACTGAGGGGGGAGGGTGGGGTGAATCAGTATTCCTTAGCAATTAGCACTTTTTAAATCTTGTAGAGCATTAATTAATGAGAGATTTCGGCGTAAATCACATGATATTTCATTTGTCGACACGTTTCGAACCAACCAATGTGGTTCATCGTCAGGACAAGTTTGAACCACACTAGTTGGTTCGAAACGCGTCGACAAATGAAATATCATGTGATTTACGCCGAAAAATCTCTCATAAACTTGATATGGATCACAGAAGCCTCAATTCAACAACATTAGTTAATCTTCAATTATTATTAATGTTTATGCAGTAAAAACAGTGAACAGTAGAACATAGTAGGCACAAGAATTTAGGTGGAAAACTCCCTCCGGGTCAAAAACCACCGAACACTTTTCTAATAAATTCTTTAATATCCAGCCCCAACTGAAATGAAAGTTACAATTTCCTAGAATTCTAGAAAAGCATTCTTCTCGAGCTCTCACTGGAAGGATGCCCTAATGCCCTGGTTTCTTCAATAGTCAACAAAATGGATGCCCCAACATCCTAGATTGACCTACCACCCTGAAGTGTTCACAGGCTCCAACCTGTAGGCGAGTTCATACACTTGCCTAGCACCTCCTTACCACCCTAGAATGATAGAAATGAGACAAGAGTGTGGATTCCCGTACCTGGGACAACGTGTTGATTTGGGGTAGCATTGGATGTGCTCTAGCCACGAAAATTGGTAGAGAGGCTAAAGCACATGAGATCTCCAATATCCAGAAATGGTTTGGGCAGATTCTAAACAGTTTGGGAGATATTAAAATAATTAATATTTTTAATGGAGTCCCTAAGTCTAAACTTAGGGAAAATAAAATATCAATGTGAATTAATGTAAAATTGTGTTAGAGGGGTCCAAAAGTCATGGATTAAGCCAGAGTTAATCTTAGCTGTTGATTAGGGACTTAATCTTGGCCATTAAATTGTCAACGAGAAAAGTATAAGAGGAGGTTTGAGGGTCACTTGGAGAACACATCGAGTTGATCAAGATTTTGATTTTCTGGGGCAGGGTTTGCTGAGGAAGTCGAAAGAGTGATCAAAGTTGCAGCTGAGGGGCATTGAATATAGAAGCATAGAGGTAGAGATAGTACTGGGAGGATGAGCGCAGAAGCCGGGAGAGAGGGATGCAGAGCCAGCAAAAGGTTCACGCAGAGGCAACTAGGAGCTGCTCAGTGCCTCAGAGAGCCAGCGTGGGTGACATAGAGGCTCTAAGGGCTGATGCAGTGCCTCTAGAGGCTGACGCAGGGTGAGCTAGGGTGACGCTAGGCAAACACTAGGCCAGAAAGGGCTGATGCAGTCCCTAGAGGCTGACGCTGGGGTTTTTGTGGGGCAGATTGGAGCTGGGAGCTGTCAGAGTGTTTATCTGGGGTTTCAGCTGGAACATCTATGTTCGACTGAGAGGTACTACTGTCGAGATTATTCTCTGTTGGGTGAGCTGGTTTTGGCACCCAGATTGTATTCTGAAACAGCTTAATAATTAAAACCCTCAAATAGCTGCACCGGTTTTCCTGCATTGGGTTTTTCCAGGGACATTGGTCCGAAAACAACGGTGTCACTTGTGTGTTTGTTTTGTTTCCTTCAGTTGATGATCTGTAATGTGTTGAGCATGTACTTGTATTTATTTTCAGTATTTACATGGTAAATAACTTGTTAATTAACCAAAACAAGTAGGCAGAAATAAATCAGAAAAGTATATGAAGGGTTTCTAACAATTAGACTTAGAAATTCCAACATGGTACCAAAAGGTGGTTGTAGATCACAGAAGAACTGAGGGCATCAGCCGAGTAGAGTAGCAACAACAAAAAGCCACTGTCCCGAGTGACAGACGCTGTTCCTTGCAAAGAAGCAACAAGGAACGGATGACGCAGTGCCTGTGTCATCAAGTTTGAGCCGGGAAGAGGATCAACGCAGTGGAAGAGAGGAGCAAATGCGACCTACGCAGTGCCCGGTCATCTTTCTTAGTCAGGAAGGATTGACGCCTGTGGCTAGGAGGTGGAGATTTTGCTGGTGTCGGGATTGCGCAGAGCCTAGAAGCTCTAACCTTCAGTTTGCTGGGGCTTAGGAGGTTGTGGGTAAGTTGTAGAGTGAAGTTGGTGGGGTACTGTAGTCAGAACAGTATCTAACAGAGCAAGACCAAGGAGGAGGGAGTTGCTTTCGAGGATTTCTAGCCAAGAAATCCGGATTAGTGGTGCAGCTGCACTAATGATCGGAGTGGGGGCATCTTGACATTGGCAGAGGGGTTTCCAGGAGGGAAGTCGAGGCTCATAGGGAGTCACACTGAGAAATTCCAGAAGGGAAGTAGAGGAGCAGCGAGATGGTAGTGAATGGGGTAAGAGACCAGGACAGACTGGACAGAGCCTCAAACTTCGTAGTCTGGAAGGCCAAAATCTTGTCCGTTCTAGACAGGGATCATGTCAAGCACTTCGCCTTGAGGATGATAGCGATCCCAGTTGATCCCAGTTGAGAACAAAAAGTACGAGGAGGCAATGGCGAGGGCCAAGAGCATCATTTTTGACAAGATCAAGGACCATGTAGTACCAAATATTGCCAAAAAGGACATGACAAATGAGATGTGGAAGGCCCTAAAGAAATTGTACCAGCATACTTTTGTGCAGAGAAGGACGCTACTAGAAAATCAACTGCGGTCATACTAGATGCAGAAGGGAGAACAGATTGACACCTTTCTCGGTCGATTGAAGGAGATCCGGGATCAATTGACTTTCATAGTGGCCATGCTGGATCAAGAATTGATGGTGAGAACAACCTTGAACGTAGTCTCTGAAGACTGGGAGGTGTTTGTCCAGAGCATACTGGGCTGGGCGACCTGTCCAGATTGAGAGGAAATGTGGGCGACTCTTCGCGAAGAAGAGATTAGAAGGTTAAGCAAGGTAGGAAGTAGCGGCAAGGGGATCAGAATCAAGGAGGAAGAGGAGGATGCTGCCCTACCATATGAGGGAAAGTAGGAGAAACGAAAGAAGGACCTCTCCAAGGTCAAATGCTTCAACTGTGGGGAATTGGGTCACTATGTGAGCCAGTGTCTAAGGAAGAAGTGCAAAGGAGAGGCTTTTAAGACCAAGGCTGCGCCAGCAAGGGTGGAGAAGGAAGTGGAGATAGATGATGACTATGCCATGAGTGTTCACACGCCACTTGAGCGGAAATGGGGAGACATCGAGCTGTAGTCAGACGAACTACAGGTGATGAGGGGCAAGATCCTTGAGTTACCCAACCTCTTGGATTATACCTGGCTATGGGAGCCCCGAAGAGGTGTAGCAGTGCTGGCAGATGTTAGTAGAGACAGATGTAGATGGAGCGTCAGAAGGAGCTACAGTGCAGGATTCCTAGGACAGGGTGAGGTAGCAGTGCGAGATGCATAGAGTTGTTGCAGCAATGCAGAGGTCAGAGAGGGAGAACTTGTCAGTGACAGAGGGAGTTTCAACATCGAGGGTGTCTTTAACTTGACAAAGATGTTAGAGTTGGGAGATCAGTTACTTACTTCTCAGTAACTGAGTTGCAGTGCAACAGTTAGTAGTGGTAGTGCTATGGGCAGCACGATGTAGCTTGATGAGAGGGGCTGCTGTACGGATATAACAGTGGCAGTGACAATGCCATGGGTAGTAGTACATGATGCAACAGTGATGTTGGGCAACAGGGCTAGCATCAGTACTAGGACCGATGTCGGATGATCAGGGTGATGGTCAGTGAGGAGTATTATTAGAGCACAGTCCTTGCTAAGAGGGAGTGTTGATTTGGGGTAGCATCGGATGTGCTCTAGCCACGAAAATTGGTGGAGAGGCTAAAACACATGAAATCTCCAATACACAGAAATGGTTTGGGCAGATTCTAAACAATTTGGGAGATATTAAAATAATTAATATTTCTAATGGAGTCCCTAAGTCTAAACTTAGGGAAAATAAAATATTAATGTGAATTAATATAACACTGTGTTAGAAGGGTCCAAAAGTCATGGATCAAGCCAAAGTTAATCTTAGCCGTTGATTAGGGACTTAATCTTGACTGTTGAATTGTCAACGAGAAAAGTATAAGAAGAGGCTTGAGGGTCACTTGGAGAACACACCAAGTTGATCAAGATTTCAATTTTTGGGGCAGGGTTTGTTGAGGAAGTTGAAAGAGTGATCAGAGTTGCAGCTGAGGGGCAGTGAATATAGAAGTAGAGAGGCAGAGATAGTACCAGGAAGATCAATGCAGAAGCCGGGAGACAGGGATGTAGAGCTAGCCAGGAGCTGTGTAGTGCCTTAGAGAGCCAACGTGGGTGACGCAGAGGCTCTAAGGGCTGACGCAATGCCTCTAGAGGCTGACGTAGGGCAAGCTAGGGTGACATTGGGCAAATGTTGGGCCAGAAAGGGCTGACGCAGTCCCTAGAAGCTGACGTTGGGGTTTTCGTGGGGCAGATTGGAGCTGGGAGCTGTCGAAGTATTTATCTTGGGTTTTAGCTGGAACATCTATCTCCGACTGAGAGGTACTACTGTCGAGATTATTCTCTATTGAGTGAGCTGGTTGTGGCACCCAGATTGTATTCAGAAACTGCTTAATAATTAAAACCCTCAAATAGCTGCACCTATTTTCGCGCATTGGGTTTTTCCGGGGACATTGGTTTAGAAACGACGGTGTCACTTGTGTGTTTGTTTTGTTTCCTTCAGTTGATGATCTGTAATGTGTTGAGCATGTACTTGTATTTATTTTCATTATTTACATGGTAAATAACTTGTTAATTAATCAGAACAAGTAGGCAGAAATAAATCAGAAAAGTACATGTAGCGTTTCTAACAGTTAGACTTAGAAATTCCAACACAACGATCCACGATACAATGTGATTTACAATGATTTTGATTGAACACCCAATAACACTATGACCTACAACCCAACCATGACATCATCCCAATAGAGACTCCTATACCTCCCAACAATGCCTTTTCGACTCTAGGCATAATGACTCTTCCAATGATGACACTTTTACAAATGACTCTTTGACAACTTTACAATGATGACTCTTGGCCTTGACACTTCACAATATATGGATGGCTCTCATGTCTTTAAGGGATGTCTTGATACAATGCTTCCTTTGATTTGATACTTTAGCTCTTGAATGCTCACTTGATGCTGTCCTTGAATCTTCTTCTACCTGCATGCAAATTTGCCCAGCGAAACCCAATCTCAAAAGGCAAAACAAAATACCGTTTAACTTGCCTGTGCCCGCGAACACACATGTAAGCACATAATAATAATTAAATAAATTCAAATGAATACAATGCGTACCTGAAGTGTGCTTGTTGTTTGTGATTGTAGTTGACTTGTTGCAACAACAGAGACCTAGAATCCCCACTCTTGATATAGACCTAGTCTCTTTGCAAGACTATATACAAAGTTGACTACAATACATGCTCTTGTAGCAGCGTGTGTGCCGTAGCCATAGTCCAAACAAAAAAAAAACTAGCCTTGATAGAATTTTACAGTGTCTCAACAAAATAAGAGTCTTGTTTAATTAAAATCAGACCTTTTTTTTTCTACACAGTGTTCTGCAACAAGATGGTTTTTTAAAAGAATTTCAAGTAACGTCTTCAGATGCTAGCCTGAACTTACTCTCCTTAATGATTGTCGATGTTTTGAAGGAGGATTTCAAGCCTAAATCACAGATTTGAATTGTAATAGTGTAGCTGTAGCTTTGCTCCATTGGATCTGCAATCTAACCGAACCACAAGACAAAATAGTTCTGTATTTTGAACACGAGTATTGTTGATGACAGCTAAACTGCTTTGGTACAACAAATATTAAGTTATGGTATGTTCTATGCTTATAACAGTTTACTTCTTTTTCTTATTATATTCCACAGATTAGCAATCACATGTACATAAAGTAAAGTGTAGATAGAACATTAAAC
>APFE030657597.1:3920-16631 GCA_000404065.3 Pinus taeda
TCACAGCAAACTGGAAATTACAGCAAACAGGACAACAATAAATGTTGTACGGCCTCCTCGATTTTCGTGCCCACTTTCAGCCTTAAATGCTGTTGTATGGACTGCAATAAATGCACTGTACAGACCTCGATTTGTGTGTAGAAAAACAACAAACTGCTCCTCGATTTCTGTGCAAAACAGTTGTACGGATTTCTAGAAAATCGTGCCAAAATCAGCCTTTCACTATGTGCTGAATCAATTGTACAAATCTGCTCAACTGCTGCATTGGAATGTGTGCCAAGCTATTGTCTCTTTCTCCTCCTTGTCCAGAAATCTCCCTTGCTCTCTTGCTCTCCTTCTCTCAATCTGCTCATGAAAGAATGAACTTTTGTCTCCTTTTCCTCCTTTAATCTAATCCTAAGTGACTTTTGGGTAACCTCTAAATCCAATGGCTGAAATAGATTTAGATCAGGGCTGGGATTAAATGCTCATTTAAATCTCACTTTTTATTTTTTAACTCACCCCACTTTAATAAAGACTCACTTAGTTATTTATTTCCAAAGTCAATTTTCCTTTCTAATTTTACATTAACTTTATTAAAGTCACTTTAAAATTAGACTTTAGTAACTTTATCACTTAAAGTCACTTTTAAATTGGATTTAACTTTGTAAAAATTATAAAATTACTTTAGGAAAAAAATTAAATTCTTTTGGAAACTTTTCCCTAGGCCAAAGATCAAAGCCTTAGGGAACCACCTATCCCCCAGTACCAAATTTCAACACTATTTAAGAAAAAAGTGGTGATTGGAATGGATTTGCATGTAAAAGATCTGTGTGCATGTAGTGAAAAATCTAAAATTTAAAGAAATTATGTCTACTTTCTATTTATTTATTTATTTCAAATAAGCAATTTATTAGTTATTAAAAAAAATAAAATTAGAGATTTTGAGATTTTATTAGCTTAAAAAAATTTAAAAGTAAAGATTTTGGGTTTATATTTAATCCCTTTGTGTTGATCCTTATGTTCTCATTTTTTTAATGTGAAGATAATATTGATAATATTGTGTCATTTTATTATCTAATCACCGATTGAATTGGTCTTGTTTCTTAAGGCGTTCACTTGAAGCAAGGCATTTGCAAGTTCATGAAGCTAAAAAATATAGTTGTAGAGTATCCAAAATGTCTTCAAAATATTATCCACCTTCACCTTATCACCACCATTTCACTCACATGTCGCAACTCCATAACCATATAACCTTTCATTAGCCTCGATGTTCATAATTATATGGATTCCATTTGTGTTTTCCAAAAGTTAATGATTTCTAGTATTATAAGTGAATTAAATGGTTAAAACTTAGAAAAATGACATATACTTGCTAATACTTAAAAGTGGTTGAGTTTCATGACATGTGTAGGTCATTTGGAAGCTTCCAAGGCACCCTTATGTGGCCTCCAATTCTCATATTCGAATTCCCTTCAAGATATGGAAGAAGATTTGGATAAAGGTCAAAGAGGATATGTGTCTCATCCTTTCCTATTTGAGTTGTAACTCTATGAGATTTTCTAGGGATCTAGAGAGAGAATAATGGACCTCCATTAATGAGATAGCTTCTTATGTTTTTGTATAAATAGGAGAGCCTTCTCCTTCCAAAGGCATGCGTAAAGTTGGAGAAATGCTCATGTTTTGAATATAGAATTTGGATTTAGCACCATGCTCATGAGTGATGTTTACTTTGATTTGGTTATGCTTCTATTTGGAGCCTCTCAACTTTCCATCCCTCATGCTTTTGGATTGGCCATCTATGATGTGTTAAATTTGTTGTTTTTCATAGACTAAGATTTATTGTTTTTCATACATTAAGATTTATTGCTTTCATAGATTAAGATTGATTTCTTTCATACATTTTCCTGCGTGAGAGGTTAAGAGATTGTTTTTATTTTATTTTATATCTAGAGGTCAAGCATGATTGTTTTTGCTTTTATTTCATGTCATGTGGTTTTCATTATTCATTTTATAGGATCCTAATTTGATAATGCACACATGATCACTTAGAGTAAGATTTCATTTCTGAAAGAGTGGCGCGCTTTTCCAATTCCTGCAAGTGTGGTAGATTAAGATTTCAATTCTTGCAAGTATAAAAGATTAAGATTTCAATTCCACGCATTGTACTATAATTCCTTTTTTGATTTTTGAATTAGAATTAGTGAATTTGGTTTGTCGTTATTTGGTTTCGTAGTTAGATTGATCTAAATTGGAAGTTAATTTCTAGCATATACAGTGCACGCATGCTCCGTAAGTTTTATGAAACTCCTGGGTTGACAATTAAATGATAGGTAATTAATTTGCCTCAACATTTTGGCGTCGTTGCCAGGGAAGTGTGCATAGGAACTAACTTTCAGTTTAGAATTCATTTTTTTCAAGCTTTTTTCTAGATGCATAATTAACGCATAGATTATTTAGCTGCATATCAAAAAAAAAAACCTTCAATCACTTACCACCCCCACTATATCACGTGGTGTAGTAAGAGCCACACATCCACATCATGAATTCTTATTTTTGCAAGTAGAAAAGATGACAAAGGAGGTTGAAGAAATAGATGGAGATCCCTTTAAATTTCCCATTCAAGAAACTGATGTCAATGTTCAAATGAAGAACATCCCTCCATCCGTACTTCCTAACTTCAAAAGTATGAGATTAGAAGACCCGAAAATTTTTCTTTTTGAATTTGAAATCATTTGTGGATCCTATGGCTACTCATTACACATTCAAAAATTGAATTTGTTTCCAACAACATTGAAGGATAAAGCTCTTAGATGGTTCATGGCTTTAGGAACAAATTCTATAAGGACATGAGATGATATGAAAAGGGTATTTTTGGAAAAATATAAAAATCATTACAAACACCATGACCTTAGAAATGAAGTCTTTAAGATGAATAAAAAAGATGATGAAAATCTAGAAGACCTAGTGGAGAAATTTACTTATCATATCAAAAGATCTAAAATGCATAATTTAGGATTAGACATATTAAAAAATCTCCTACTAAATGCTATAAAGGATAAATGGATTGATCTTCTTAACTTGGTGGGAAAATGAAATGTTTATCAATTTTCATTTCAAAATATTTGTGAACTATGAAAGAACATATCAAGAGGAAAAGAAAAGTATGGAAGATCTCCTCAAGATCTAGTTACAACCAGGAAAAGTAACTTGACAACGGGATTGGCAAATCAAACTAAACTTAACAATTTGCTAAACATTCTTGGTAATTTAAATGAACAAATTGAGATGCTAAGAATGCAAAACAAACAAAAGGTTGAAAATGTTGCTTTGCATAAATGTCCACTTGATAACGTTAAAATTTGTAAAATTTGTGCAAGATCACATGCTACTAAAGATTGACCATCATTACCAGGGTTAAAGGCAGTTTACCAAAAGGCTAATGGAGTGAATCAAACTCCAAGAGAAACATGGAAACCTCATCAACCCAATATGATGCAATATCCTTGTGCACAATTTGAGGGTTATGCACAAAAATCTCAAAGTTATTGGCAAACACCTTTGCCTTGGAACCTTGGTCATCTCAATCCTAATCTCAAAACCAATCTTGGAAACAAGGTTGGGAAGAGCCTTACAGAAGCAATTCACCATATACTCAATCTTTCCCTCACTATCCTCAATACCAATATCAATGTTATCCATACCATTCACCTTCACCACAACATCAGTTTCACCCTCAGTTAATCTCAATTCAACCTTTCCCATTACCACACACACAAACACCCCAAAGATCCATTCCCACTCCACTACTTGCACAACCATTTCGAATCCCCAACAATAAAACACTTCAGTCCACTTACAATGTTGAGGTATTACAAAATGATTCACTAGCTATCGTTGAAGAACAACAACCAAAAGAAGAAGATTCAGATAAGATCCAAGAATCATGGATGCCCGTCGATAAAGAGAAGGTTGGAACCTAAGATTGAAAAGTTTCATGCATGCCTATCACTAGATTCTATGAATGGAGATCACATATGTGAGGACTTGCATGACATGATAGAAGGAAGCCAAGGAAGACAAGATTATATTGAATCTTGGTTCAAGACAGTCATTGGATCCCAGTATTCCATTCTTCAGTATCTTCTGACATCATTTCAATCAAGACAATGGGTCTCTCATACACGGGTACGTATCAAAGAATATATTTCAAACCTTCATATGAGCATATCTATCATTTTGTTACACACATGGCTCCATTGGAAACTTCATATACTTAAATAAAAAATAAATATAATATAATAATAATAATAATAATAATAAATTCAAGTAGATAAATTAGGAAAAAATAAAATCAAACTTGATTGCATTTTTTTTTTTTAAGTTCTAGTTGCAATTTTTTATTTAAAATTTAGAATTAGAATTTTTAAATTGTATTTATTTCTTGCATTTTAATTAATTTGACAAATAATAATAAATAATAAATAAATAAAAACACAAAGACAAAAATGAAAATAAAACAAATTTAAACCAATCAAACAATTAACAAAACCCAATTAAAATAAATAATGATAAAAAAAGTCAAGGGGTTCTTGATTTTGGAATTTTTTTGCTCAGGCTTCGCCTCCTTTAAACCTGCAAATAAACCATTTAATCTAAATCCCATCGAACTTTGAGCTCTGGCTGGATGGCAAAATAATGTTTCATTCTCTTGATTTTGAAAAAAAAAAAATGAATTTCACCCGACAGTTACCTGAGCAGAGGCCAAATACGCAGAGGTTAAAAACATCATTTTTAAAACCCATATTGTGACCAAATGAAAGCGAATCTTAAAAATATAAAACATGGGTTTTTCTCAGAACATGGTGAATTATGTCCATTGTGAGAGTTTTCCTCAAAATTCGTAACTGTTTGAGATATTTTCAGGGTTCTCTAGAGCCTTATTTGTCAGGTTGCATGGAAAAAAAAAAAAAAACGGTTTTCAATTAAATGCAGCTCGCAGCCACGGCCGTCCAACGGCCTAGCCACATAGTCATGGTCAGCCACCTAGCAATGTTGCCAAGTTGCAAAAGAAAAAAAAATCAATCATAAATTTAATTATTTTATAAAAATAAAAATTAATAATTAAATAACAAAAAAATATTATTATTAAAAAAATTTACTACAGAAATTTTCAGAAACGGATATTTTTCCCATGCTTACAACCTGCCAAAAAAAAAAAAAAAAAAAAAAAAAAAAAAAAAAAAAAAACATTTCTCAGCAAAAAATCCACTTTCTAAGCAAAAAGGATGAGTTCAAAAGATATGAAAAATTATTTGGCAAATATTTTGGAATCCCATTTTCCTAAAAATCTTAGAAATGATGAATTCAAAATATATGAAAAATGATTTGGCAAATATTTTGGAATCATATTTTCATAAAAATCTTGGATTTAGATTGGCCACATGTCAAATTGGTGTTCCAATTTTCATTTTTAGAATAATTAAAATTTTCAAAAATTCCATTAAATTTATAAATGTGACTTGCGATCTATTGGTAAATCATTCAAATTGCATAATGAAGGTCATGAGTTCAAATCTTGTGGAGATTGAAATTTGTTAATTATTCTACAATTTTGACATAACATTAATTAAACAACATTTTTGCCACCACATGGCAGCACAACATTGGCCAATATTGCACATTCATCGCCATATCATCAGTGAACCAGTCAACATGTCACATCATCTATTTGCCATGTCGCCCACTGCCACATCACTATTACACAATCACCCTCCATCTGCCAACTCATTTTTCAACACTGAAAATGGATCAAGAAGAAGAACGATAAGAGTGTTTCATCTACAAGATTATTGTTTTGCAAAATACCTTGAAGAGAATCTTGTAGATGGAAGATTGAATCCTGTAGACATGGGTTTTCATTTCATAAAGAATTTTTATATGATCATGTTTCTTTGAGTCTTGTAGTACAGAAGCCAACGACATCACAAATAGGAAAATTTTATGTCATGACTCACCCGAAGAAGATTGACAGGTTTTTAGATGCAAGAAGGGAACAATCCTGCAACTGGAAAATCTCATGACAATCTTCATCGTTTCACTCAAATTTCAAATCAGCCTGACTTTCTCATATGACATTGGATTTCGATGATTCAAGCATCATTGGAAAGATCTTGACAATATCTACATAATGAGAAAGCTACCATTAGAGTTTGAAACATAAAAAGAATGAATAAATGGCTGACAAGATACAACAGGTAACCTAAGGCACTAGTTTTGATATAGGTAAAACTTCATTTGGTTTTCTTTCGTGAATTTGTTTCATTAGTACCAATTCTTAGTTTTTTATGTAAATATCATTAATAGAGAGATTGATCACCTCTCTCTTTTGATAATTTTACATTCCATTGCAGAAGAAGTACTAATTTTTTTGCAGGTTCCAGGAGGAAGAATAGATGACCATAACCGAACAATGTCTCTCTCAAAGACCACATTTATTTCACAAAAACACGATCAAAGCAACATCAAAGATGAAACATCAAATCTTGAGCATATGATGTCAAATTAGATCCAATACTTGAGAGCTTTCAAATGCCAGTCTCACCATTGCATTTTTCTTCTTTTCAGTAAATAAAACCTTCATTGCATTTCCACTTCTTCAATCAATAAAATTTTCATTCCATTTTCCTTTTCATGTTTTCAAATAAAACCTTGATCCACTATTCATTTTACTTCACAGTCATTATACTTTCCTGCCTCTGTTTTACTAAACTTTAAACCCAGCAATAAAACCATTCAGCGCCCCTATAAAGTTGATTCATTCTATTTTCCCTTTTCGCTTTTTCAATTAAACCTTGAATCCATTGCAAAATGTTTTCATTCATATTCCTTCAAAATCATTGTTTTATGCTCTCGTTAGATGATGGAGGATTCATTAAGGCCTCCCTTCTAATAAGTCTTGGATTATCAACATCAGCGTATTATCTAGGTTCAGGGCTAGAGTCCTTATTATTACCTTGAGGCTTGTATGCATCAATGACAAGTTCTCTCGCTGACAATCATGGGAATACATCAATTTCCCTTGATCGTTAGATCTTGCAAGTGGCTTGAGATTAGCTCATCTATTCACACTTTTCAAGATGTAATTAGGCGCCTTGGCACTTGTTGACATTAATGATGAGTTTGTCTTGCATTGGTTAATGACATTCATTAATGGCCGGTAATCCAATGACTTCTTTTCATGCTCGACAACAACACATTTATTCGCATGACTAGAATTGTACCATCGGGTTTTATAGCAGGTGAAGACTATATCATTTCAGCGTTTTGCAGCAGATACAACAGATTTAGCAGCAACAATAAAGAATCCACTTTCACCACCTCATCCACCATTTATGCAACCAAGAAGCAGATGAGATTCTACATTTTATTCCATGATCTAGCAGTAGCTACAACTTCTCTACATATGCACTGTTTGTCCACTTCCTAGGTAAGTAAAGGTATGTTTTTTTCTAGCTTTTAATCATAGAATTCGTTGAATACTAAAATTATACTTTTTGGAAAATACTTCACCATATTTCCTTTCTCATTTGAAAAAAACCGTAAACACCTTTAGTTGGGGGGAAGGGACATGCATTTATGATCACTCTTCATGTTACTTCATTCCATTTCACTTCATTTCATCTAACATACTTGTCCTAATCGTTATAATTGCATTATGGTTCAAAAGTTATATGATTTGCAAATAATGTCTAAATGATGAGCATATTATATGGTTGATTTAAAGATGCATTCTTAAATATGTTCAATAAATCTTGCTGCAATAAAAAGAAACAAGGTATTGAAAAACAAGAACCAATACCAATTAAGGTTTGTTTGTCACACAAGAACCAACCAAACATGTTGCAACTCAATGTATGACAATGAATACTTCACAAAAAGAAATGAAATTGTCAAACACAAAGTCTAAGGACAATTGATATAAGCCAAGCTCATTCAAAAGAAAATCATGATTAAGCAATAGTAGATTGCATGAGCACATGCAATAAAGTCAGTTTGGGGGTATGTAGAGTCTCCAAAATTCTTCAAAATATCATCCACTTTCACCTTTATTGCTACCATTTCACTTACATGTCGCAACTCCATAACCATATAACCTTTCATTAGCCTCCATTTTCATAATTATATGGGTTCCATTTGTGTTTTCCAAAAGTTAATGATTATTACAAGTGAATTAAATGGTTAAACCTTAGAAAAATGACATATACTTGCTAATACTTAAAAGTGGCTTGAGTTTTATGACATGTGTAGGTCATTTGGAAGCTTCCAAGGCACCCTTGTGTGGCCTCCAATGCTCAATTTCGAATTCTCTTCAAGATATGAAAGAATATTTGGATAAAGGTCAAAGAGCATATGTGTCTCATCATTTCCTATTTGAGTTGAAACTCTTTGAGAATTTCTAGGGATCTATGGAGAGAATAATGGACCTGAGGTAGCTTCTTATGTTTTTGTATAAATATGAGAGTCTTCTCCTTCCAAAGGCATGTGTAAAGTTGGGGAAATGCTTATGTTTTGAATATAGAATTTGGATTTAGCACCATGCTCATGAGTGATGTTCACTTTGATTTGGTTATGTTTGTATTTGGAGCCTCTCAACTTTCCATCCCTTGTGCTTTTGGACTAGCCATCTTTAATGTGTGAGATTTGTTGTTTTTCATAGATTTTAGATTTATTGTTTTTCATACATCAAGAATTATTTCTTTCATAAATTATGATTGATTTCTTTCGTACCTTTTCCTGTGTGAGAGGTTAAGAGTGATTGTTTTTGTTTCTTTCATATCTAGAGGTTAAGAGTGATTGTTTTTGCTTTCGTTTCATGTCATGTGGTTTTGATATTCATCTCATAGGATCATAATTTGATAATGTACACATGATCCCTTAGAATAGATTTCATTTCTCAAAGAGTGGTGTGCTTTTCAATTCCTGCGAGTGTGGTAGATTAAGATTTCAATTCCTACAAGTGTGAAAGATTAAGGTTTAAATTCCGCGCACTGTACTATAATTCCTTTTTGATCATTGACTTAGAATTGGTGAATTTGGTTTGTCGTTATTTGGCTTCGTAGTTAGATTGATTTAAATTGGAAGTTAATTTCTAGCATATATAGTGCATGCATACTTCACAAGTTTTACGAAACCGCCCGGTTGACAATTAAATGATAGGTAATTAATTTGCCTCAACAATAGTACTAGAAGATTATCTTCCAAAGCAACACCAACATCCATACCATGCTTCTTGTCAAACACATGGAAACCCTTTGCCCACGTGTCACCATTTTTTTCGTAACTAATAAAAACTCTGTTGTGTTCGACCTTTTCTGCATGTGGTGAGAAAACGTGCCAATATTATTTTTGATAGGTGTTTTGCAGATTTGATCAGACACGTGTTTTTTTGTCAAGGATCCAAGAATATGTAGGGAAAAGGACATGGGAGTGCAGAGAAAAGATGATATTAAACGGATATGGTAGAAATTGTTAAAAAAATCCGTGGAGATAATCAAAATTGCATTCAGAAGTAGGAAAAAACAGAATACAAAACCGAAAGCAAAAAGTACCTGTATTTTGCATGAAATCTGAAACTTCCAAAGGAGAAGAATCTGAAGCAAAAACGTGTGTTGTGTGTCTTGTGAATTTGAAGATTTGTCAAAACCTTGTTCAAATCAGACAAAATTGTGCCTTGTGAATTTATAAAGTGATGTAAATGAAAAATCTAAAATTTAGAAAAATTATGTGCACTTTCTATTTAATAAAAATTTGGTGATTGGAATGGATTTGCAAGTAAAAGATCCGTGTATATCTAGTGAAAAATCTAAAATTTAAAGAAATTATGTGTACTTTCAATCAATTTATTTATTTAAAATAAGCAACTTATTAGTTTTAAAAAAAATTAAAAGTAGAGATTTTGAGAATTTATTAGCTTAGAAAAAATTAAAAGTAAAGATTTTGGGTTTATATTTAATCCCTTTGTGTTGATCCTTATGTTCTCATTTTTTAAATGTGAAGATAATATTGAAGATATTGTGTCATTTTATGATCTATTCACCTATTGAATTGATCTTGTTTCATAAGGCATTCACTTGAAGCAAGACATTTGCATTCGACCTTTTCTACATGTGGTGAGAAAACGTGCCAATATTATTTGTGATAGGTGTTTGAAATTATTCTTTGAGGATTTGGGGAGATTTAATCAGACCTGTGATTTTTTTTGAGGGTGCAAGAATATGCAGGGAAAAGGACATGCGAGTGCAGAGTAAAGAGGATATTAAACAGACATGGCAAAAATTGTTTAGAAAAAGCACGGGGGTAATCAAAATTGCATTCAGAAATAGGAAAAAATAGAATACAAAACCAAAAGCAAAGAGTACTTGTATTTTGCATGAACTCTGAAACTTCCAAAGGGCATGAACTTTGAAACATCCAAATGAGAAAAATTTGAAGCAAAAATATGTGTTGTGTGTCTTGTGAATTTGAAGATTTGTTAAAATCTTGTGCAAATCAGACAAAACCATACCTTGTGAATTTGTAAAAGTGATGTAAATGAAAAATCTAAAATTTAGAAAAATTATGTGTACTTTCTATTTAAGAAAAAATTGGTGATTCAAATGGATTTGCATGTAGAAGATCTGTGTGCATGTAGTGAAAAATCTAAAATTTAAAGAAATTATGTGTACTTTCTATTTATTTATTTATTTCAAATAAGAAATTTATTAGTTATTAAAAAATTAAAAGTAAAGATTTTGAGAATTTATTAGCTTAAAAAAATTTAAAAGTAACGATTTTGGGTTTATATTTAATCCCTTTGTGTTGATCCTTATGTTCTCATTTTTTTGAATGTGAAGATAATATTGAACATATTGTGTCATTTTATGATCTAATCACCTATTGAATTGGTCTTGTTTCTTAATGCGTTCACTTGAAGCAACACATTTGCAAGTTTATGAGCCTAAAAAATAGAGTACTAGAATATTATCTTCCAAAGCAACACCAACGTCCATACCATGCTTCTTGTCAAACACGTGGCGACCCTTTGCCCACATGTCACCATTCTAAAATGGCCCACATGTCACCCATTTTTCATAACTGATAAAACCTCTGTTGCGTTCGACCTTTTCTTCATGAGGTGAGAAAACGTGCCAATATTATTTTTGATAGGAGTTTGAAATTATTCTTTGAGAATTTGGGCAAATTTGATCAGCCTTGTGATTTTTGTCGAGGGTCCAAGAATATGCAGGAAAAAAGACATGAGAGTGTAGAGAAAAGAGGATATTAAACGGTCATGGCAGAAACTGTTTTAAAAAAAATGAACAGAGGTAATCAAAATTGCATTCAGAAGTAGGAAAAAATAGAATACAAAACCGAAAGCAAAGAGTACTTGTATTTTGCATGAACTTTGAAACTTCCAAAAAAGTGGTCTGTGTCTTGTGAATTTGAAGATTTGTCAAAATATTGTGCAAATCAGAGAAAATCATGCCTTGTGAATTTGTAAGTGATGTAAATGAAAAGTATAAAATTTAGAAAAATTATGTGTACTTTTTATTTAAGAAAAAAATGGTGATTGGAATGGATTTGCATGTAAAAGATCCATGCGCATGTAGTGAAAAATCTAAAATTTAAAGAAATTATGTGTACTTTCTATTTATTTGTTTATTTCAAATAAGAAATTTATTAGTTATTAAAAAAATTAGAAGTAGAGATTTTGAGAATTCGTTACCTTAAAAAATTTAAAAGTAAAGATTTTGGGTTTATATTTAATCCCTTTGTGTTGATCCTTATGTTCTCATTTTTTTAAAAGTGAAGATAATATTGAACATATTGTGTCATTTTATAATCTAATCACCTACTGAATTGGTCTTGTTTCTTAAGGAGTTCACTTGAAGCAAGGCATTCACAAGTTTATGAGCCTAAAAAATAGAGTACTAGAAGATTATCGTCCAAAGCAACACCAACGTCCATACCATGCTTCTTGTCAAACATGTGGAAACCCTTTGCCCACAAGTCACCATTATAAAATGGCCTATCAACTTCCACGGTAGCCTACCTAGTCAATTGGCCATTATATCCACTGTCAACCTCCTGGGAAATAT
Organism: Pinus taeda; assembly: GCA_000404065.3. NCBI lineage: Eukaryota > Viridiplantae > Streptophyta > Pinopsida > Pinales > Pinaceae > Pinus > Pinus taeda. Next base: position 16,040 of record APFE030657597.1, read on the forward strand.
CACATTAGTTGAAAACTTTCTTACTTGGTCTTCACATGACCCAACAATTCCACGGTAGCCTACCTAGTCAATTGGCTATTATATTCACTATCGACCTCCTAGGAAATACCACATTAGTTTAAAACTTGCTTACTTGGTCTTCACATAACCCAACAATGGGTCATCAATTAACAAAGTTACCTTTCCATCATCTACCTTATCCATCTACTGGAACACTGAGCCCCTATCCCCCCAGTGCACTTAATGCTCTATACACATTAATTGTCTCGATACTCAACATCTAAAATATGGAAGAGTTTGTAGCTTGAAGCCCTAATGTATCGATACCCGATATCTCGAAAGGCCAATGGTCAAGCTATCAAGCCACTGGGCCCTCAGGAAGGTTATATCTTAACATCCAAAAGGCCAACATCCATGTCGTCGCTATTTAGTTTCCACCTAGCGATCACTTTGATGCCAGGTCAACCCTCCATTACCATGTCAACATGCCACATCACTACCACATTGGTATCCCATGTCAGCTAGACTCACATTGGTGCCACATCATAATAAGACGTTAGCATGTCAAATCAACTACCACACAATTGACATG
>APFE030657601.1:0-11970 GCA_000404065.3 Pinus taeda
CCCCATATTACCCCCCCTAGGTACATAACATTCCACCCCCCTTAGCATGTTTCATCCCCGAAACATGAGAAGAACATAAATAATAAGATCTATCAAAAGAGTAGTCCACTGATACCAAGCACGTGCATCTAGCCATCCAAGAGAAAGGTGAACCCTCGATCTCGCTGGTGCCTCGCTCGCTTGAGATGGAAGTTGACCGTGGTAGCTCTTCTGTGTTGATGTGTAGTAGGTGGATTTTCGCTTCTCCTTATCTATCTTGTGGGGGTTGTTGTCCTTGTGACTAACTGGTTGCCATCTTGATGGTTGTCTTGCGGGGTGATGTGGGTGATGATATGTTGAAGTTTTAACCCACGGTGTCGTCTTCTTTAATTCACCCTGTTGAGGTTCCTGTTGTGGTGTCTTCTTTTCCAATATGACTTCAACCACTGAGTCCTCCTCTGATGTATCAGCACTTGTAACCTTTTCCACTTCAGCCTCTGTTTGTGTCTGATTGTCGACCATCAACTGCTCATCATCTGATATGTCAGACCCTGGAACATCTTCTGCTTCAGCCTCCTTGGACTCTATCTGTTTATTAGTGGAAATATCCTGTAATGTAATTTTCTTCTTTTTGATACCACTTGTTGTAGATCTAACCCGGAAATATTATAGATCTGATATAAAAATATAAGATAATGCAAATAAACCCAGAAATAATACGAAATGATTCTTTATTATCAAAACCCTTAAGGTAGGGCAACACCATACATTCACTCCTTAAGGAAGGAGAACACTCCACAAGCCATATCCCTGTTCATACAAGAATATTTCTCTTCATATCCCTCCATGTGGAGTCTCTAGCCTTTATATAGGCCTTATACATACAATACCATGCATCATTACCATGGTTTACTCATACCATCAACTAATACCATGGGCCCATTACATTATTATTAACTACTTGTGGTCCCTTACATGACATGGGTTAACCGCCTTATTTATTACTATGGCCCATCCCATTATTACATTATTACTTTGGGTACCTCCCTCGGTACCCCATATTACCCCCCTAGGTATATAACAACCTCGCATGCCGTCCTATCCTTGGAGTACTTCACCAACAACTGAGCCTTCCAATCCTGGTAGATGCTCATGAGAGATAACCTAGTTGGTCTCCTAGATAGAGCATCGACCACCACATTGTGCTTCCATCGAACATACTCAATGTCAAAATCATAGGCTTGCACCTTGTTGACCCATCTCTGTTGCTTGTCGTTGAGGCCCTGTTGCCCCATGAAATGTCGAAGACTGTTGTGATCAGTCTTCACTCGGAACCGGTTGCCCACCAAGTACTGGCAGAACTTGGCCAATGCATGCATAATGGCCAACATCTCCTTGTCATATATGGAATATGACAGTTCATGCGGTAGAAGCTTCCAACTCTCAAAAGCTATGGGATGCCCCTCCTATGACAAAACAACTCCAACTCCTTCCCCAGATGCATCACACTCCACCATGAATGGCTGGGAAAAGTCCGGGAGTGCCAAAATAGGTCAATTACTCATCACCTTCTTGAGGCGATTAAAGGCAACCTGTGCTCCATCAGTCCATGTGAAGGCCCCCTTCTTGGTCAAGTCGGTCAAAGGTGTTGCCCGCTGCGAGAACCCTTTGGCAAACTTCCTATAATAAGTGCAAATACCTAAGAAGGCTCTCAGCATAGTCACATCTCACGGTATTGGCCAATCTCGGATGGCTCGAATCTTCTCGTGAACTTTCACCCCATATGCTCCAATGATATGCTCGAGATAAAACATCTCTGTCAATCCAAACTCGCACTTGGAGAGCTTGGCATAAAACTGTTGCTCCTCTAGAATGCGCAATACCTCCTCCAAGTGTTGGAGGTGCTCCTCCCACGTTCGGCTATAGATCAGGATATCATTGAAGAACACTAGCACGAACCTCCTCAGCTGTCCTCGAAACATATGGTTCATGCAAGACTAGAATGTGGCTGGAGCGTTGGTCAGCGCAAATGGCATGACCAAAAACTCAAAGTGTTCACAGATTCACCAGAAAGTTGTCTTCGGGATGTCCTGCTCCCGCACTTTGATCTGGTCATACCCTGAATGCAGATCAATCTTAGAGAAGTACTTGGCTCCTCTAAGCTCATCCATCAGCTCATCAATGCATGGAATAGGGTACTTGTTCTTAAGAGTCTTCCGGTTGAGGGCTCGGTAGTCGATACACATCTGGAGGGTTCCATCCTTCTTCTTCACCAGCACTATTGAAGAAGCGAAAGGATTGGAACTTGGCTTGATATGGCTCAACGCAAGAAACTCTTGGATGGCCTTCTCTATCTCCTCCTTATAGGCTTTGGGGTGCCTGTAAGGAGTAGTGATAACTACCTGTATACCTGGCTCCAGCTCAATGGTGTGCTCAAATCCTCTATTTGGTGGCTGCCTTGGTGGAATGTCCCCGAACACTATCACATACCTGTCCAGTAAAGCTTGTATGTGTGTTGGTGTTGGCTGCGCCTGTCCCCCAACCTTTGAGATCCTCAACTCGACTGCCCATGCAATGTCCCCATGCCGGGGATCTGCCTCCATCCTATGGGCCGAAACTGTCTGAGGCGGATAACATTGCATGCCTCTCAAGACCACCAGTTTGCCATCTCCCCATGAAATCCATCATAGGTTTCCTCCAATCCATCGTGACTCACCCAAGAGAATACAACCACTGGACACCCATCACCACGTTGGTGTCTGGCACATCAACCACAAAGAAGTGGCCTGTCATCGAGTAGTTCCCCATAACTACTGTCAAGAAGGGCACGTGTTTGGTACACTGGATACTACGGTCACCTGGCACTAGGATTGAGAACCCCTCAAACTCTGCTGTGGTGAGGCCCCTCCTTTGGACCAGTTGTGCATCTATGAAATTGTGGGTAGCCCCACTGTCCACAAGCACCGACACCCTCTGTCCCTATACAATGCCTCTAATCTTGAGTGTCAAAAACTTAGGAATCCCGCATAAAGAAGCAAGGACTCCTCCTGATGGGGCAAGAGATGCCCCTCCCTGTGGAGGTGGTGGTGGTGGTCCTCTGTCTGCCGGACTCTCTCCATCTGTCCCACCACAATCTTGCTCCACCTCATCCTCCTGGTCATTGTCAGAAAATACCTCAATATAATGTGCTCTTCCTTCAGTGCACCTATGGCCAGGTGCCCAGGGCTCTTTGCACGTGAAGCACAGCTTCCTCCTCCGGAGGTTCTTTTGTGTCTCCTCATCTAACTGTCCCCTCCCCTGTGTGGTCCTCGGTGGTGGGGGTCTAGTCTCATGCCCCTTTTGCGGGAAAGGTGTTCGTGTGGGAAATGGTGCTCTGGTCTTGGGGATGGCCCCTTGCAAATCTCTGGCACACACAATTACTTCTTACAATGTGGAGGGTCTGCGTGAATTCACTAATCCACACTGGGGCTCAAGCAAGCCCTCAATGAAGGTGTATACCCTCCTTGCCTTGGACAGATCCGAGATCATCACTGACACACGCAGAAAATCCAAGAAGTACTACTCTGGGTTGCCTGTTTGAATCGCTCCACCACCCTTCGGGTGAAGTCCTCATAGGAAACTATCTGGGCATGCCCCAAAGTGGTTAGACCGTGGAACCACCAATCATGGGCTTCCCCCTCCAAGTGCAGCGTTGCCATCTTAATGGCTTCTTGCTTCGTCATTTGGTTGAGTTGAAAGTATGTGTCCATCTTTTCAACCCAAGCACTGGCTATGCACTTGGCGGTGCCATCAAATGTAGGGAAATACATACTCCCTATAGTTCTCTGCAGCTCATAGTTTTGGGTCCCCTGTCCTCCGTACCCCTTGTTCTTCTCATCCTACTTGAGCTTGCAGTAATCTCTGAAGGAGAGGGCTTCTTTGAAGTCTTTGTCCATGGCCTGCCACTCTCTGAAGGAATCCCCCATCTGAGGAGTGTCTTCCTCCCTTGCTGTTTCGATTTGTGCCATTGGCATGAAAGAAGGTAGTGTAGCCTGAGTCGGCACACTAACTGAAGCGCGCTGCACTGCTGGTGTGGGGTGATCGAAAGGCTGAGAGGCCCTGGAAGTTTCTACACATACAAACCCTCTAGGCGTGGCCCTGTCCCTACTCTGTGACTTGATCTCCTCCAACATGTCTTTCTACCCCTTGGCCAAGTCACTCAAGGCCCTCATGAGGCTATCGAAAGCCATCTCCTCCCTGCTCTTGGGCTCTGTCATTTCCTCCTCTTCGGCCACTGTTTTCCCTCTTTCTTCTGTATTTGGCGTAATGTCTAACTCCCTTTCCCTACTCCTGTACCTCTACCTACGGTAGGTGATGTTTTGCTAGTCCCCTTCTCTCATAGGAAACAAACCCCACAACGGAGCCAAGTACTAGACTCTGATGCCATTGTAATGTTCCTAAGTAGGAATATGAGTGATATTAAGCAAATAAATAGTGCAACAACATATAAAGTAAAACCATGCATTAGACATCCATGAAAACGCTGCAAATCTGGAACTGCTGAGCCATATATTATAAAATCAAAGAGCTAGATACAATATGAAATGGAATGGTGCACCTGGGCTTGTCTCAAGGACAAGCTTGACAAAACCCAAGTGAGAAATAGCTGCACCACTTTGCACTGCGCTGTCCCAGTAAACTATTGCCTCGTTGAACTTCGCCTTGCTGGAATGTGCCCAAAAAATGCCCAGAAAATTATATCCTTTCAACCCCAGACTCCTTGGACAAAACCCAAAAGGGAATTTTTCTGATTTTGACTTTGGATTTTCGGCCTCCTTGGAGCCTCTCACCAGCTGTTGTTGCCAAATTTGATTTGCAAGAAACAACCTACAAATCCCTTTGAAAACAACACTAGAATGATGGATTCACCTGTGCTAACTAACTCCTTGCTCCCCCTGGATGGTTCTTGGCCAAGATGACTGCTCTCCCAAGCCCCACGAAATTGCTGTCAGAGGCCTCTACGCAATCCCTCTGCCCAGAAAATCGTGCAGCTGATGTCCCTGTCTAGCTGGCTGCAAATCCCAACGAAAATGCCCTCAACAAACAACCTCCTCAGCTCCTGGAACTCCCAGCAAGCAATGAACCTCCCTGTTGGCTCTAACTCCTCTTGCGTTGCTGGCTGAAGTGTGTGACTGTGTTGAACTCTCTGAAATCCTTGTGGAATAGCCTCCTTAGGGCGGGCATGGATGGTCCCCCGAAGAAGAGGTTGAATCTCCTGCTTGAGAGATTCGTCGTTAAACAGCGAATAGACTCGCTAAGCAGCGGAGCGTACTAAGTGTGTTTGTTTGCAAATGTTCAAGATGGTCGAAAATGAGAGCTCCTTCTCCTTTTATCACCTTGGGCCCCCTTAGCTTCATGTGGGCCCCTCCATCCACCCATTTGATTCCCTCCAAGCTCATCGAATGACCAAGCTTGAATTACTCATGTGGGTGGCCCCCACATTCCACTAGCTGCAAAAATAAAAGGAACATGACACTAATGATGGGGACCACCTAAACTCCTTTTTTTTTAAATCAATAAAATTGACCCCTCCTTAGGGTAGGTTCTGGGGATTCGGCCATTAGTGTTTGGCAATGAAGACCTTCCCTGGATGGATTTGGACCCACTTCCATAGCTAGATGATCTAAGTATTGTTGTTGGATGGGTATTGTTACTACTATTTTAGCAAGGGGTATTTACAAAAATTCTGCAGCAGGGCAGAATGGTGGACCACATTAAATATTGCTATGTATTTTGATTTCCATTTAAACAATGACCTGCTCTGCTTGTGATGAAGAAAGTGAAATACCTCTTTGGAATGTTAATCGGGGCATTTGCATAAGAACTTTTCACGGCCATATACAGGAGTTGGCAGGCTTCTTGCAACTGCTGCAGAGAATGTTGTGTCAATTTTTGATGATAAGGCTAAGCACTGTTTGCATCCTTACATAGGCATATAAAGCCTGTGCATTTGCTGGGATACAATTGGAGAATATTTGACGTCTGTCATTGAGGATTTTGTTAGGGTGTGGTATCCAGAGACTCTGCAATGGGTAGAATGTGATCTGATGGGATGGAATACATGAAGGAGATCAGGTTAAAACCTGAAAAATCAATTCCATATCAGACTTCTCAAGAGGGGTTACACATGTTGAAAGTTGTGTTCGTAAAGCTTGGGTACAAAGATTCTTCAGTGAGAACAGTGCACAACTTTCTCACTGATAGAGCGGGACCAACTTGATCTACATGGCTTGCTGCCACCAAATGTCATCACATGGAAGCAGCAAATTGATTGCTTTATGATTGATCTTAAAAGACTGGAGGAAGAGGCTAAAGTTGGACCATCAGATACTACTGCTTTAGATAAGTGGAGAATTCTGAACAGGTTGACATGATTGTGGTTATGGATGAAAGTAGAATATTAATTGTAGGCACTAATCTATTAATTGTTGGGTGAAGCATCAATGATAGGGAATCCTTCCATAGCCATTCAAGTAGGAGTTGAGCTTAAAGAGGGGGTACTCGTGATGAGGTGATAGTGGGCAGTTGTTTAGTGTTTGCCATCTTAGCAGGTTGTATGGACCTTGGCAAGCCTGCTAGTATGGGTGGTAACAAGTCCCTTTTATAATTATAGCCACAACTTGCTCCATTGTAACTTTTTGTGTTATATAAGTTTCATTTTTCTTCACCTTGTGGCTTGAATTTTCTACTTATCAACTTTACTCACAAGTCCTTTGTAAGATTTAAAGGGAAATTTGCTCCTCTCTAAGGCATTGTAGTTGCTCATTCAAGCTCATGCAATTTCATGTGATCTTCAACTATGACTTTCTCAACTTAACGTTGATGACATCACTATGAGTTGGGCCTTCCTCTAACCGCTCTCATCAAGTTGCTTATCATTAGATTTTGTTGATTCGAGGTATAGGACTATAGTTGAATGGCTAAGGGACATTGACATACTCTAGGTTCAAGTTATTCTACTTAACTAACTTTCCTAGTGATGATTTGATCAACCTTCGTCTTCTCATATTCTTAGGAAAGATTGTTTATTCACTATTATTAGTGATCGATACCGAATGAATCTAGGTTCAGTCTATGCCAAATTTGGTGCCAAATTTGGTGCCAAAATTAGTTTTAAAGTCTTCATGTGCGGATGTAGAAGGTATTGAGGTCCAGGTGATAAGCAGGAAAATATCACTGCTAAACAAATTATAAGCATCAATGACATATACGTATTGCTTAACATGACGAGTATTCTGCCCAACATCTATCATTGAGAGATGCCATGAAGAGGTTTGAAATGACAGAGTGTCATGTTTGAATGCTTCTTTATATAATCTCACATTTGTTTTTTATGTCTATGACGAGATGATTATTGTTAGAACTCACGAGTTGAAGGTTCCCTTGTCTAAAAGTATTAAGCATAATGCTATACTATTTAGTGTTACGACTATAGCAATAGATTCAAAACCATTGTATGTAACGTTGCACCTATAAAAATAGATTCAAAACCATAAGTGACTAGTACACATTCCGGGCGTATATTCCAATTGACAGTAACTGTCTAACTACTTATATGCAAGGTCATTCCTAAAACTTGCCATTAGGATTGGCAAGGACATCAAATTTTGTACTAGTCCCATGCCATTTACTTATATTGAAACTTCTATAAAATTCATTCTAATGGTAAACAAAAATGAAAAAACCTTTATTGTTATCGTTTTATATAGAATACATATTATTAATGGGACATAATTTTAATCTTTTTTACTTTTCATGTATTTCAAAACTTAACTTTTTGATCCATTACTTTTGCTGTTGAAAACAAGAAATTGTAATAAAGTATTTGAAATTCACTTTAAGGTATTGAAATGATATTATGTGAGTTATTTAAGGTGAAATGCATTATTTTGTTTGGGTTCTAAATCTTGCCTCGTAGGTGATTGGAGCATCTGATGAACAACTTGATGTATTCGATAATGTGTGGTGTATCATTTTACTCAACTCGGGTCATATTTCACAAGGTCAAAAGAAACTCTGCTTTTTATTTTTGATGTATATAATTTTCATGTTTTATATTCAAATTTATAAGTTTTGTCTGAATTCAATGAAGCCAAATATTGTGATTTGCAGCGATAGAGGCATTAGAACGCAAGGTAGCAGTAAGGAGTGGAATCCCTCTAACATGGCGCTTATTGGTAAGATTTGGTTTTAAAACTGTTGGGTTGGCATATACAGCTAATATGTTTGCTGAACCACTTATCTATTTTTCTATTGGGAGTCATATTTTAGAACCACTAGAAAAACAAAAACAATTAACATGTTATGTCTAAGGCCTCTGCAATTGGTGTCAATCAATTGCACTCATATTGGTATTAGTGATGTTTTGGACTAAGCAAATGTGGTCCATCATCAGGATATTGTGAAACATTTGTGGTTCATCATCAGGATATTGTGAAACATTTGTTTGGTCTGAAACATCAATACTACCAATTTGAAATGTGATTTATGTGAAAAACACTACATAGAATAATTAACATGAACAGTTCTTTTTTGGTCATTTGTTGGAGAAAGAAATTGAACAAACAATGTTAACCAGTAAAATTAGCAGCAAAGCACATTAAAACTACTTTAAAAAAATATTGTAATATAATATTATATCCAGTATAAAGCAAAAATTTAAAATAATATTAAAAAATAATTAAAATAAATGTAATGAACATTAAAATTTAAATTTAAATATATATATATATATATATATATTTATATATAATATATATATATATTTATTTATATTTGTTTTTCAATATTTAACATGAATTTGGTACATAAATTAAAAAATAATAATAAAAATCATTAAATTAAATAATTTCAATATTTTAAAATAAAATAATTTTAATATCAATTTATTACATAAAACAATTATAAAATTATATTAATAGAAGAGGTATAATTTCCTATTTAGTTAATATAGATATTGACATGTAAAATTAATTTCACAATATTAAAAATATTAACAACAAAAGAGACAATATTAATTGTGCCAAGAGGCACTCTATATCTTAATGTATGGGAGAGATGTTAAAAATTAAAAAAAATATATGTTGGCTAATTAATGAAAAAGAAGAATAATATTGAATATGTGGGCTCAATTAAACTCTTTAACAAAACACACATATAAACAATAATATTGTTGATCACAAAAGAAAATTATGCATGGATTTTTTTTTGTCTCGCTTCACATTGGGACAACAAAGTCACACACCCCATTCTACATTCTACTTTGTTTTGTTTGTAATGTAAAAAATCATATAAAATTATTTCAAGTTGTTGCATCAAATTGGAATAATTACAAATCTAAAATGATGAAAAACTTAAGTAAATTAATATCATAGTTAAAACTTGTTTGTGTGAAGCAAAATTTATCAAAGTAAAAATATCATTAGCATTTCAAATATATAAATTAAGTAAATTTATATTATAATTAAAACATTTTTGTGTGGTCCACGGGGTCTTGGGTAGACGGTGATCAGGTGCTCTGTTAAGGTACTCCTTGATGTGAAGTCACCGGTTCAATTCCCCACCCTGATAGAGGTGATATATTGGACATAATGAATATGTAGTCCCACCAAACATTTAAAAAAATAAAAAAATAAAAAATAAATTTTGTGTGATTTAAAAGATAGTAAGTATTTATGCTATAAATGGTATCATAGTTAAAATGCTTTTGTGTGAGGTTAAATTTATCTAAGTGAAAATTAATAAGTATTTCACATATATAAATTACTGAAATTAATCTGATGGTTGTGTGAGGTAAATTTTATGCAAGTAGAAAACAATAAGTAAAAATTAATAAATATTTGAAATGTATAAAGGAAAAATTCGTATATATATATATATATAACATGTTTTTTGTAAGGTAAATTAATGAAGGGAAAAATAACAAGTATTTAAGATACACACATATATATAAAATGTGTTTTTCTGAGGTACTGCCTTCTTTAACATTTTGATAAGGTTAAAATAAAATAAAAATAGGAGTAAAATTAAAAATAAAAAATTAAATTAAATTAAAAAAACAAAATAAAATACTTAAAATTAATAATTATAATTAAACTTGCCCTAAATCCATCTTTAACTCCAAATCAAGCATTGAGAGAGATTAAATCTTCTTGAGATGCAAACCTTTTTTTAGAGTGAAACTAACAAAATAGATGCATGGAATCTCTTACTTCAAATATATATATATATAAGGTAATTTGAAAATATGGTGATAATTAAACACCAACTTAATATCTAAAACTTTTTATTTGTAATACAGAAAAACACCTCTATGTTCTATAAATTATCATTATTTATTTATTTATTTTTTGAGTAAAGACTAATTCTATTAAAAAAGATAAGAGTATAGTACAATCAAGCTTGCATGCAAGCGAAGCAGAAAAGCAAGGGGCCCAAAGAGATAGGCACCACCTTGCTTCTTGGCTAAGAACCATGAGAGGGCTAAGGAGAACATGGAATAACAAAGAGCCGGAACTAAGCAGAGAGAACTACCCTGAGGGGGTTGTTACTATCACCCGACTTTTTTTTCCTTTTTTCTTGCTTACTTTGACCCATTCAGTGGAATTTGGCTGAGCCGAAACAAGTTGAACACTGTTCTATCCTGGCGGCGGAATATCCTTCTCAGAATCTGAGGATGAAGTAAAATGAGAACGTTTCTGGGACATCTGAGAGACGAAGGGGTTTGCCGAATCAGCCAAGGGAGCATTCAGCGGAATCTCAACGTTCTGTCCATCTGCAACTATTTCCTCCTCATCTGAAATGGCGGAATCTGAATCCTCCATAGGTGGAGGAGGCGCACGGGGGTTCCAACTTTTGGACTTGGGCTTGCGCTTTGGAATCTTCTTTTTGTCGAGGTACTGGGGACATGAACTTTGGAGATGTCCTGTTTGATGACAATGGCGGCAACAGAAAGCTGTGTTCTCGTAATCCAAGGTTTGAGTCCAATGGAAATCTCCATACTTGAGATTAATCTGATCCGGCAATCCTTTGCTTATATCTATTTCTGCACAGATTCTACCAAATGTGTAGAGCCCATTTTCCTTTCGAGAAGAATCTACAGCCAGGTAGCTTCCTAAAGTTTCTACAATTGCTATGAAGACTGAAACATGCCATAGATGCGCCGGAAGGTTCGGGAGCCTGACCCAAATAGGAGTCTTGGTGATAACAGCTGTAGAAGGGTCGAAGTCTGGAAACCAAGGAGTAAGAAAAAGCCCCGCTGAGCCCTAAAACCAAGGGCCTCCCGTTAAGGCCTTCTGATAATCTTCATTTCGGTCAAAAACCACAATGAAGAATCCTTTTGAACATAAGTGTATCTCGCTTTTTTTAGTCCAATTGGTATGAATCCATTGGTATAGATCTGATGTGCTAGGCCATAACCCATTGAATCTACATACAAGTGCGGCTTCTGTATAAAGCTGATAGCGATCATCAATCCCAGGATGGGAGAGATTGATGGAAGGAATGTCCTCTGATTTGTCTACCAGAAAAGGCTTTGGAGCCTCAAATGGATGGCCTACTAATGAAGAAGGCTGTGAATGGGCAGCATCTTTGCGGACAACATCTTTAAAAGAGAAAGAAGGGGCAGAGGAGGTCTGCCTGAAGGAACCCCCTCTCAAACGAAAAGTAGCTACAATAGAGGCATCCCTCTGAATGCTGTAAAAAGAGAGAGGAAGGGTAGTCGTAAGTTGCTTACCCTTGTATACCAGTCTGAGGCAAGATGAGGGGATCCCTAGCCGGCCTTCAAGATTTTGCAAAAGGTCCTGCACAAGATCTGTTGTGCGTGCCCATTGCATTGATGTCTTGCCCGAGAGGTTGACTTGAATCTGGAAAACGAGTGAATCTTCATGCAGATCTGGGTCAGATCTGGCTCCTGCTACCCGGCTCCAGCCTTTGCAAATCTCAGAAGAGAGA